>VZTE01000547.1:0-40666 GCA_013397775.1 Eulacestoma nigropectus
GTCTGAAGATTTGCGTGTGTGAAGCCAGTTTCTAAAAGGTCTTATGTAAGGATCCACAGTTGGGTGTGCAATGGCAAGGACTAGCTGATTTACTAACCTAGGAGAGAAGGTACGCATGTGTTTTATTGCCAACAGGTTTAAAGTGGTTACCTGCTTGTCTGGACAAACATCGATCGCCTCTGAGGAGACAAGGCGCAGTGAGAGGAAGAATGACCTAACCACCATCCAGCCCTTGTGGCCAAAGCAGAAGCAGGGGTAGGACTGCCAGGAACACGGCTGTGCCTGGAAGCTTATGGAGGCAGCCTGCCAACAGAGGCCTTGTGTCCCACTGCACCTACCATCATGTTACTGTGTTCCTGCTGACCTTCTTCAGCTATTCCCTGTTCCATGCTTCCAGAAAGACATTCGGTAATGTTAAAGTCAGCATTTCCAGCTAATGGACTCCCTCCTGCCTAAACAGCACAGCCCCTGAGCTTCAGCCATATGAGCTTTGGAACAGTAGCCATTTACTTCCAAGTGCAGAAGAAGCATCAGTTCTCTCTCTGGGGACATTGGACACGATCTTTTTATTTTCCTATGATGTGGATCTCTTTGTCAGTGGCAGGTGTTCTTGATGAGTTTTTATTGATTGTGATCTGTATTCCATGTATCTTATCTTGTGACCAGCAGATGACCAGTAACAGTCTTAATAAGACAATGGCTTTACAGGTGCAGACTGTTTTAATATTAGAATACATGAACCCTTTACATAAAAACAAAAAAGGGGGAGATGTTGCATATAGGTAAAGCCTTATAAAATGAAGGCCTTGCTGCCTTTGTGAAATCATGGCTCAGGCCTGTTACTTCGGCTAAGTAGAAAAGGACTATGGGAAAGATACATAGCTGAATTAGGGGTAGAAAAACATGCTGCGTGACTGCCGCGTGCTCACATCGTGGTGTGTGGTGGTTGGTTGAATTATGCTTGTTATGCTTTAAAACTATGTAAACAGATAACCAGCTAAGTGCTTAAAAAGGCTGAGCTTTTGCAATAAAGTGCTGATGCTTTGCCACCATCCTCAGCATCAGTCTTTTGTCATGTCCGTCTCAACAGCAACACCTGTCAGGATAACCATTTCTCGTGATGCACTATTAACATTATGATATATTCTTTCTTTAGGTCTGATTCAGATTTTCCCTGTTGCAGCCTATGTTGGCTCTCACTGTTTCGATGCGCACCTCTGAGAAAAGCCAGGCTCCATCTGCACCACTAAGTAGTTGCAGACTATTACAGATTCCCCGGTGGCACTCTCTTCTCCTCAGCATTTTCTCATGTGATGTACACCTCAGGCACCTCACTTCCATAATGACCCTCCTCTGTGGTCTAACACATTCGTCAATACCTTACTTGTACATCAAGGACACAAAACTCACAGGATTTTACCTGCTTTCTAACAGCAGATTGTTTAGAGAGATTTAATAGGAATTGTTTAACTTGTGGTCACTTCCCATAATTACGTTCAAAACACTAGGGAGGACCCACCGATAGATACACAAACCTAACTGTGCTTGCATTCTCTGATGTGTTTCTGTAATAATATTCTGTAGTAATTGTTCGTGTTATGCATAAAATATTCCCTTTGCTCCTATGAAAGCAATACACCTCTTCCTAGGAGCAAGGAAGCACAGAAGTATGAGGGAAGAACCCTGGTTCTGCTATCCCAAATGAGGGATCAAACAGAAGCACCCAAAATAAAAGCATACCTGCTGTCAGTTCTGAGTATAAAGTAGAAAAGAATAGTCATCTCTGAAGGGATCCATTCATCAATATCTGGCTCATAGCCTAGAAATTCTTGTCTTTGTCACAGAAGGGAAACACGAGTATGTCTGAAGTTAGACACCTATTTAGAAGACTTGGGTTTTCTAAGAAAAGCACAGACTTAAAAAATCTTAATTTTATAGTAAAATAATTAAGTTAGTAAACACACCTTTAGATCCCTGCAAAACAAACAGTGCAGATTACTACCCAGAAAAAAAATAATCTGTTGCCTGTCTTCCATATCATTATAACATTACAAATACATGGGCACATTTGGAAATGAAAGTCTCACTCATCAAGTAGAATGCTGCAAAATGGCTTCTTGAGACACAGAGATTGGGTGCACACAAATGGGTCAGAAAAATCCCTGGTCAGACTCTATATTGGAAAGGAAGGAGGACACAAAGAGGTACTTCAAAGTCTGGAACTGGAGCACAGAAAATTGCTGCCATATTAAAAAATCCTTTTCTCAAGCAGGTTCCCTTATCACCTGCATCTTAAGCATGACTGAGTCATGAAGTAACCATGAAGGATTTGAAAAGAAAGGGGATACAAAGGGAATACACTTGTATGAAGTGCTCCCTAAAAATAACGTTGAACTATATTGAGTGTTTTAATCACAGTGCAAATAATGCACAAAGATATGTGTTGCATTAAGACATGTATTAATAAATGCCAGCCTGTGCCAATGCACAAATGACAGCATGACCATAGTCCACTGTATGACTCTTTTATGATACTGAAACTTACTGCCTTTTGTCAGAAACCAGAATGTCAGTAGAGCATGTAGTATCATATAGCCCTCTGCTTTGTATGATTGCTGATCATTGCCAGATCACTGACTTGAAACTGAAGGCCCTGGCTACCCAGGCACTAAAATACTCTTCTGTCCACACCCACTTCAGCCTGACTTTTCACTTACAGATCCTCAAAATAAATCTGCTGAATATATATCCTTACATTTACTGCAGAGCTTGAGGAATATCTTGACAGGAGGAATTATTTAACAAAGGCAAGGCAATTCTAGAAAATCAATGGTTTTTCCTAAAGCACATTTTTCTTCCTTGTACTAATAGTAATACTTTACAACATACTTGCATGGATTTAGAAGTCACTGATGGGTGCCATTGCATATACAAACTAGCAACTTTTGCCCTTTTATGTTAATAGAGCATTAAGAATAAAAAATGTTCTCTTTTCTAAAGTATGCAGTGGAATGTATGTCTCACACATCATCATCTAGGTACAATTCTATATAATTGAAAGCAAAAACCAAAAAAATAATATTTTTCTAGCTCTCTTTCCCTTTATTCCATAGATAGGGGATTTATTCTGACCATGGTAGCAGGCGATTTATTATTTTGTTGCTGCAGAAACAGACAGTTGAAAAGGAGTTTTGAAATGGAAATTGTGGCATTTACTGAGTAATAATCTCATACCTCCATTTACAGGGAGCAGGTGGTAGCTGTTTACCATTGGAGATAGATGGAAGTCTTGCAGTGGAGGGGGTTTTTTTCTGTTAGATAAATTCACTTAAATAATTGAAGCATTTTTCCCCCTGCCTGATTAGTGCTTTGTGCAAATTTAAGTATTTAAAGACTGGTTTATTATTGAGCAAAATGTTGCACAGCTTATATTGTTTTTGCTCTTTGAGGCTTCATGACTCAGATTTAGCTTTTATAAAGGATATAATAACTATTTAATATCCCCAAAGGAGATGATGCATGAGGGCAAGTAGCACCACGAAAAATTCCACTCATGTTAATGTGGAAAAAAGATTTTCTTTCAACCAAGCACAATTCCCTAGAACTCTAGCCTAAGTGCCACAGCCTGTGTGTGGCAGCTGGGAGGATGGACCAGTGATACAAACCACACACACACTCTTTGCTGTCTCAACCCTATGCTTAGCAAGTCCAGAGATGAAGAATTTTAACCACTCTGTTTAAACAAGCAATTTTGAAAACACAAATCCAGTATCTCCAAAGCTGCCACACAGTTTCTAGCAGCCTGACTTCATAAGACCACTTCTAATGTCTCCAATGTTTATAAATATGTCTTATGCTAAAAAAAGTTTTGTAAATCAGGATACAATTTGTTTGGGGTTGTTGTTGTTTTGTTTGATTTTTTTCTTGGTTACTGGTAGGATTCTTTTCCTTGAGGAAGGATATGAATGGAAGAGGGACAGAATGAGAAAGTACAAATCACCTTCTCACATGGTTCTACCCTGAAAAAGAAAAAAATGAAAATAAAAGGAAGACAGAGGAAGAGGAAGAGGAAGAGGAAGAGGAAGAGGAAGAGGAAGAGGAAGAGGAAGAGGAAAAAGAGAGAGAAAGAGAAAGAGAAAGAGAGAGAGAGAAAAAAAGAGAGAAAAAGAGAAAGAAAGAGAAAAAGAGAGAAAAAGAAAAAGAAAAAGAAGAAGAAAAAGAAAAGAAAAAAGGAAAAAGAAAAAGAAAATGCTTTTGGTTTTAAATTTAGTTATTTTAGCTGATCCATAATAATTCAAAATGGGCATGGCCTACAAACATCATCATATACTAGTAAGCCAGATTTCAACAAAATACTAGAACAGTAGTATTTATTATATTGAACTTGAAAACATAAAACTTGTTGAAGTGTGTTTTTCCAGGAATACCATAATCTTTTGAGGTACTTAATGGCAACTATAAATATAGTGGATACGCAGTAGATTCTAAAAATATCTTCAGGTAATTGACAGATATAAACATCATCTAATTCTTGTCAGGCATCCAGTGGACATTATTAATATGGGCAATTGCTTGACAACTATAATTGCTGTAAGTATCAATCTTGTCAGCACTTGTCATGACTTAAATCACTGCCAAGAAACATGTTGGTGAATTCTGTCAATAACTCTATCACATGGGGAACAGCTGTGGATCCCATTGAAGCCAGTGCTAGAATTCTTCCTATTTTCCTCTTGAGGAATCCTATGGGAGCAGGATTTCATCCCATGATCTTAAAAAGATCAGGTTACAAGTTCTACTAATTTAATATCGTTTTTATTAAGTTTGTAAAAGCTTCAAGCCACAGATTAATCTAACATAAAATTTAATAGCTTTAAAATATGGAATACCATCATTAGACATAAGAATAGGTACCTTAAACACCATAAAGACAAATTTAAATCATATTTTGCAAAGGTGTTTGACCTTTCAGAGGGTGCAGATACCTATTTCCTTTAAACTGTTTAAAAATCTCAATCTGGAGAGCTAAACTAGGAGTATAATTCAAATACTCAAGCAGGTCCTTCACAGCCATCTATAGATTAGATCTCCCTTGACTTTCCTATCTGAGGTTTAAATTGTTTGTAGAACTACTGTTCCTGAAGGGCAAATTTAAAAAATCATATGTACTTTCATCTAAAGAAATACAATAAATGTTTATTCATCTGTCTCATTATGCTAGTACTGAAGAGCTCTGCTACCTAAGCAGTCATCTAATCTTAAAAAACCAACACATCATCGATTAGGGCATAATACCAAATTTCCCTAGGACCTAGGATTTGTCTGCAAAGTTATCTGGATCTGATTAACTGTTTCACCTCTTCACATGTACTTGTTAAAACCTCTGGTCTAGATCATCCAAAATATTCAGCCTCCTTATGGAAACCTAACTGATTGATGCAGATAGCATTTTCATTTTAACAGAGAAAATGGCATATTTCAGCTCTATTTTTCCTTCCCTCTTTTGTGGGGTTTCTCAAGCTTTATTGTTGGATTGGACAGGTTTCTATAGGTCATCAAGTAAAGGGGTTTTGGTACATTTTTAAAGGAAGAATATACATTTCTTGCTTTATTGTGACAGATAGAAGAGGTGGGCTATCTTCCAGATGCAGTTTGTTGAGACAGGTATTTATGCCTATAGAGTAATTCTTCCCCTTTGGCACACTGTCTATAGTAGTTTTATACCAATCTCAGGTATCCCAGATCCTTCAAATACCCAAGCTGGATTTATTTATTCCCTAAACTTGCAAAAACAAATTAATGCTACACACACTCTTAAAAAAAAAGTTCTACTTTTCTTCACTTTAGCCTTTGGTTAAACATAACAACTTAAAATACTTCCTTTTGAGTGCAGAGTGACAGAGAATATAATGATGAGGCATTGCTGAACAGATAGATTCTTGGTGGCTTTGGGCCTACTGGAATGAATACTGAGATTAAATAAGAAAAGATTTAAAAATTAATGCGTGCTTATTACATTCTGCCAGCATGGTCCTTCCATGGGTCTTTCAAGGATCTGTTTTTACTAGTGCTGTCATCTCTTACAGAAAAACAGTGCTAACAAAAATATTTTACTTTTATGTCTGTCTGAGATATCTGGATGTCTGTATAAGGTACCTGCCTCCTCTTCTACCTCCTCATCCTAATACTTCATTTTACGTTTTCCTTGCTGTCATACCACACATTACACTGTTTTCCTTGAGGTGATACATTTTCCTCCCTAATCATCACAGAATCGTAGAATGCTTTGGGTTGGAAAGGCCTTTAAAGCTCATCCAGTTCCACGCGCTGCCATGGGCAGACACCTTCCACTAGACCAGGTTGCTCCAAGCCCTGTCCAACTTGACCTTGGATACTTCCAGGGATGGGACAGCCACAGCTTCTCTGGGCAACCTGTGCCAGGGCCTCACCATCTTCACAGGGAAAAATTTCTTCCAAATGTCTAATCTAACCCTGCTCTCTTTCAGTTTGAAGCCATTCCCCTTCGTACTGTCACTCCAGGCCCTTCTAAATAGCCTCTCTCCATGTCAAGTCTCTATTCATGTCAGATCTTTATAGCTAATTCCAATACTGACAAGTTGATCAAACCAGACATTATTCCAGACAGTTTAACACGTAAAGAAAAGCCAAAATTGTGTTTCAAAGGGTCTTTTTTTTTTTACTTACTGCCCCATCTCCAGTCTCATCTATGTTCTAACACTGACTCTCATAATGTTAATTTGATTTGGCCAAAGTTTGATGACTAAGACTTTTGTGTGTGAATACAGCACACATTAGAAAGGAAAAGCAAGTATGCAAACTATTCATGTGAAATACAGGACGAAAATTAGATTAAGGTTTCTAGAAATTAGCAGTTTAAGTTTAACAAAAATTTTCTTCCTCGTAAGCTATGGCTTAGCAGCAAAAAAATTTAGTAATAGAGTTAAAGATGAAGATACAGTTATGAATCATGATGTGATTCACAAGACTTGACTCACTGGCTCAAAAATCCAGTTTTACAGTCCCACCAGTTGTGGTTATAGTAGAAGAAAGGACCACTAAATTTGTTGTTCTATATCTCCATGCATTTCTTTTGCATTCAAATCTTTGACAATTCTTCCTCTTCAGAAATGCTCTCTATCACATGTGTGGGTCTCGTGGAAAAATTCTCAGTATATTCCTGGTGTTATGCATTGTATAACACAGGAAAGCAGGAAAGGTCACTGACAGGGCATGCTTTTAAACATACAAGGGAAAGGCAGTCATCTAATAATTTCAGCATTTTACTATACAGTATTTTATTTTTAATATTTTTAAAAGAACATACACAACCTACATAAAACATCTTATATAAGGTTCAAAAAGTATTAAAAATTAGTTGCTCTGCTAAAAAATACAATTTCAATTAGATCACAAAGGTGATCAAATGTAGATCTGGAATCTACAAAAATATTCCCTAAATCTTCTCAATATATACTATTCATAATATATATTAGGGAATTATAGTATAACTGTATTATATTGTGTATTATCATAAAATACTATGATATATTTAAAGTAATTTCTTATGAAAAACTATGTAGGGCAATATAGTAACAATAGAACACTCCTTTTAGTAACCCTTGTTGAGACATTGCCTTCTGGCATTTGTCAGTGCAGATACAGATTTACAATCAACTCTGCACCTATACTCACCTCTCTTCCTTGCAAATTTGATCCATACTGGATATTGTAGAGTTACAATCTCTCAGAGTTTCACTGCTTGCCATTACAAGCAGCATTACAGTTCACTCTTGTTAACAATATCAGATAAAAACAGGGGAAAAAAATCAAGAATAAAGATTAATCTGAGGACAGTAAGTAGATGTCAGTTGGCACAGATGTGCAGTTCATAGTCACCAAGGTGCTTAGGAACTAATTTTTAAACAGGTAATTAATTGGCATGGTTAAAACTATTGACAAGATTAAATACATTACTAAACTGCGAATTTCAAATTTCTCATAATCAAATACTTAAGTTTTTCATGTGCTTATTTTTTAATGACCAGAAAAATTATTTTTCTCTTGTAACTTAATACTCCATATTTTTTATCCTTCTAATAATAGAAGGAGTGACATTTTAATCTGCTTCAATATGAGATAAAATCTGTTACTAGAAATCAAGATGTATGGGAACATAAGACATAACACTTAAGAAAACAGATAATAGAATATGAATGTAAGGAACTATGCATAAAACATCAGGAAAAGAGAAACTAATCACTATTTTTTTTTAAAAAGTAATTGTTTTTTTGTATGTATATTTCAGGAAAAGGGATAGTTCATATTCCTAGAACATCATCATACATTTTTGTTTTATCTGTCATAGATATTGACACTATTAATAATTATTTTTAATTATTCTAAGCCTTATTTATGGACCCTTACCTCTTCATTCCATATACTCCACAATTACATGAGAAAAAAAGATAGCATTTAGGGGTACTCACTAAATAATTAAAAATCTAAATAATTAAATCTAATTTCAAGGTGTTGGAAGGATAACTAGGTAATACTGCTATTTTACATGGCTTGTTAGTTTGGATTCTTGTCCAATTTTCATCAACATGAATTTATAATGAAGCTACCTATTTCATAGTGAATGTGGACCAAGCAAGTAGAAACAGAAAATGTGGGTTTATATTTTCTATTTTTTGTAGTTGTAGTAATAAATTTTGGGTTTCATTACAAGTTTGTCATAAATTTTTTGTTTATTTGTTACCAATATTTGTGTCATTTGCACAAATTACTCATTTTAGCCAGTGTCCAAAAGACAGAAAAAGATCATTCAAAAGCAGAAAATGACTAAATATTTTATATTCTCAGAAGTATTTTGACAGTCCTTTGGATATGTCTTTCCTAGAAACTTCAAGGGTCAAATTTAATTCAGTACATTATACTTCCTATTCAGTATAAAGAAGCTTTCTGAAAATTACTACATGTCTATATAGCGGCAATTATGCTACACTACTATTTTTAAAACCTTATTACATCATTGGCTACCACAAACTAAATATTCCCTCTTGCAACATCACACAGCATTTGTGTATTGGAAGCCATCTGTGGTGATTCTTAAATCTGCCCAAGGTAGCCAATAAAAATGTCAGGCAGAATCCTATAAATAAATGATCCTATCAGACCATTTAAATTTCTCCACCAAAACAACTAATGTTATATTATTTTTCCTTTCCACTTAACATTCCCAGCCTCAACTAAAAGTAAGTAACTACAGCTTTGGTATTTTTAAATCTTTATTGAATTAAAAATAGCCAAATAATAAACATTTTACTGAAGTCTGTAAGGGAAGCAGCCTTAAAGATTTAAAGTCATGTTTCCAGCCCAAGTAAACCAAAAGTAGTTGTCAATGTACTCCAAAACCAGTAGTCCTATGACACTATAATTGCAAGTTTAGGGATTTGTTTTCTTTACATCCATCAGAAATTTAAGACTAATTCTGCTCCTTAATCTCACCATAAAATACGAGTTTTCAATCTGTAGGTGGCAAAGGGTTATATATTAAGCTTAAACTATACTTCAGGCCACAAGGAGAAGCAGAAGTTCATTCAAGGAGGTAAACAATGTATTTATAGTCAGGTCAACTATCAAAGCTGTTGTTAAGTGTTTGTGTTTTGTTGATTGGGTTGGAGTTTTGATGGCGTTTACCTTGACAAGTGGAAAAACCAAGAGACACACGATGTTTCAAGAGTCATCAGCAAATAAGCTGTTCTCTGGGAGAAGTTTTTAAAACTACCTGTTGAATGAAGTTTGTAACTTACTTCTGGGTTACAGAAGGTGAAGTGCTAATGTGGGATGTAACCAATCTGTGTATTCTACCCCACTCCATGCCATTTCTGACAAACTGGCTGCCCAGTGCACACCCGACCCCTCAGTCTACAAGCTGAAAGGAGAAGATGCAAACCCTGCAAGGTCCAGGTAATGTCTTCACACCAACGACTCAGCCGTGATAACTCCCTCCAGGGAAGCAGCAGCACAGTCCCACCCATCCTGAGGGCGTCATCTCTGCTACTAGGTCATAATGAACTGAATGGCACCAGCAGAACAGGCAGCTGCAATGACCATCAAGGACTCCAAAAAATATCCTACGGCTCACAGAATTACATCAACTGCATTGTGAAACACCATGCCCTGGAGGAGGTACTGAACATTCCCTCCTGAGCCTGACCATATATAACTGGGGATTTGGGACACCACCACCACCACTGGACAGATCCAGAGGAGGACCAGGACTTCCACAGGACTGCTGCCTTCAACTGCAACCATCACTTCAACAGGACTGCAACCACCACTTGATAGGACTGCGACCACCACCCTGATCAACAGGGTGCCAGGTTGTACTCTGAATTTGTGAGTTTAAGCAAGTTTTTTCTGTCTATCATCGCATATATTGTAATCTGTCTATTAAATTGTGACTCCGACCTGAAATCTCTCAGAACATAATTGTGTAGGGTTCATTTCTCCTGCTGGTTTACCTTCAAACCAGCACACCGGTCTGTAGGATGTTTCTCGGTTGGACGGTTGGGACGGATGGAGACGAGAGATCTCTGAAGTCCGGTTTTAGAGCATGAGGTTTATTGCTCAGGGCTTGGGTATAGGGGGCCTGCTTAAAGCAGCCAGCTGCTGCTAGAAGCAGGCCAAAAAACGTGAAGCAATAGAGAGAGAGAGTAAAGAAGAAGTGCAAGAGAGTATGTAAGAGATGTAAGAGGGCTAAGAGCGAATGTATAAGAGAGCGAGGTTCTCATTTACAATACAATAAATCTTCTTCTGTGTTGAATATTCTAAGTTTCATCAACCAATCTAGCACAAGATACAAATCCTATAGCATTTACATACAGCCTATAAGAATCATTGCATTACCATACTGCGTTATATTTTAAACCCTAAAAACTACTCTTCGGACCCCTTCTGCCAAGCTAGCAGGGTCTGCTTTAACCCTTGGACCTGTCCGCTAGCAGAAGGTATTGTTCAATCAAAGGGGATTACCTTCAGTCGGCCATACCATTGTTTTCCAGTTGTTCAGTAACTAAGGCCTGGTATCTCAAAGTATGCTTTCATTTTAATGTCACGTATAGTTTCCATATTCTCAGCATCTTTTGCCAAGCAATCATACTTATAAGGCTTTCCTGTTTCATTTTCCCCAACATGTTCAAAGGAAATCCTTGTCTGAATAGGAAGAAAGTAAGAACTTGACAAGTTTGCCCTTGATCAGTATCTGTTTCAGAAAAGGGAAACCTAAGAGACACATTTGTGAAAGGTCTAGATCTGGGCTGACAGAGTTGTATAAGCTTACAGTCAGCTTTTTAATTGACTGAAACAGTCATTTGGTGCTAAATGAAATTAAAAGTAGTTCTTATGAAGATTTCATTTATTGTCACATACCTCTTTCTGGACGCAGTAGTTTTCTTAAATCTTGCATTTTAGTATAACAAATTTATGTTGACTTTATTCAGACATTTGGCAGATATTAAAAATTATTTCAAGGAAAGCTGCCAAAGCCACAAACATTCCATGCTGAAGAAAGTACTGGTCTTGAGGTTGCTTAGTTATTCATTGAGAAATGCGAAGTCATTTAGAGAATGAGCAAATATTAATCCACAGGGCTGGAAGCTGACATTGCAAGAAATAAATTCCAAAATATGCCCCAGGTCGGGGGGGCCATAGGATGTGCAGTAAGATATTAAGGAAAGTACATGGTTCCCAGGAATTCAAATTATAATGCATTTATACTTCCTTATTGTGATGGATTTTCACTTGCTCAACAGTGCAAAATATTTGGCTGCTTGATGCTTATTACCGTATCTGTTAGCCATTAAACAAGAGAGCAGACTAAAACTGGGCAGCTGCTGTCATTTATGCATATTATTACACATGCTTGATCCAGCAGCAAATGCAAACTCTAATTTGTTAGTGTTCATCCTTTCTATGGTGTAATGGCAAGTGACCATGCTCTGGTTTTCCAACTGATTTGATTTGATGTATTCCCCATATGGAAAGCCTGGTTTCCTAATGCAAATATCTTAATTAGATACCTGATGCTAGTCATAGTAAATACTCTCCATGGGAACCAGATTTAAGGTTGCCAGTTTTCACAATAAACCACAGTAAACCATAGCACACTTAGATGGACTCCAAAACAGGTTTACTGAGGTTTACAGTTACTTTTTGAGCTGATCCATAATTCTAGCAAGCTCTGCTTACAATTCTCTCCAGCATAGCTCACCTGTTCTAATGGTAAGTGACTTGGGTTTAGTTCTTTGTGGTTTGGGGGTTTCCTTCTGACTCGTCATGATTCTTTATGAAAAGATTCTGATCATTTGATGCATATGGGTCTCAGCTTCTCATAGTGGCTTTGATATGCATCTGCTTCCCAAACACACTTCTGATTTACATAAAACATTAAGATACAGCTATGAAAATATATTAATCATATCATAAAGAATTGGAAATTTTTTTCCAAGATTCAGGTGCTTTTTAGTGCTATGAATGTTGTTTCCTGTGGTATAGTCTTAAAGTTAAGAGAGCCCTAATTTCAGTAAGGAATTTACAGTCAAAAGTGAGGAGGAGCTGTTCATGTGGGAATATCCATGAGCTGAATTCAGGAACAGCTGCATCCAGTCCAGAAATTTTGTAACTCAAGGTGATTACTGAAATACATTTCAAACTTTTGAAGACCATTTCTACTTTCTAAGTCATAACAGGAGAATATAAATATCATATTAAGAGCGTAAGTATCATATTAAAAATTCACATGGTAAAACTGTTTGGCAAAGCAAGAGATAATTGTCCTGAGTCTGAGAGGACAGATCCCTCATGCTTCTCTGGATTCTGGGGAACAGAGATCCTTATAAAGGTCAATGACATTACCTTAGCCTAAGCAAAAAAAGGAATTTTTGACAGACTACACGGTACCTGTATATATAATGGAAACACCACGATTCTTCCACAGCTGAAACTATTAGGAATGGCTGAGTTGCTGCAGCTATTTCCTGGTATAAATTATATGTAGCATTTTAAAATTAAAGAATCTATTAGCAAACTCTATGAAGCCATTACATTATCCTGAGTCAAATTGTATTTGGCTGTTACTATCAGATCTTTATTTGGTTGGTTAGAGGGTTCACTCTGTTCTAAAGGTACTGTTCAGCTTTTAAAAGCCACTTGGGTTACTTTGAAGCACAAATCTAAATGGCTTTTAATCTAATTAACACCCATCCAGAATTATTTTAATGAGAGCAAGGTAATGGTCTCAGGCCATTTCATCAGTCTTTCTTCTGCATTTTAGCCCACAAACAAGTGTTAATTAGTGTGTATAGTAACCTGAAAAAATTTTCTTGTGAAATAAATGGAGAACAAGTTAGAATGAAAATAATTAAAGTTTGCACTAAATTGTATAAATCGTTCAAGGGTACACACACCACTGGCACCACACAGCACTGGTACCACACTTCAAAACTTTTTCTTGGGACAGATTTTAAAAAAAGAAACGAACAACAAAACGCAGAAACTTATTTTCACCAAAATTCAAGGGCTACACTTTTGCTTCAAGTCACTTCCTGAAAAAAAGCAGGACATAAGCCAAATTCTTCTATCAACAGGCAGATTAGAAACATCACCTCAGGGACCCTCTTCACCATCTGAAAAAAAAGATACAAAAAATCTGGGGATACTATACAACAGAGGGATAAATCACTTTCTCATCTAGCTTCTTGCACTTGTAGAAGTGGTCTGAGATTGTTTCCTCTCCTCCATGTGTGTGACCCTATTTTTTTTTTTTTTTTTTGCAAATGTACTTCATCAGTGGACCTTAAGATTCTACTCTATATTCCGTATTTGGTCCCAGGCAGCTTCATACTAATTTTTTAATATCATTAAGATACATAAGCACTCTTCACCTATGTGCAAATAGGTGATGGGTCATGTACAATGACTCAGCTCTCAGGATCTAGAAAGAAGTGTTTTTCCTGAGCAAGGTATGAAAACTTTCACTACAGAAACTGCCAGACTGTGGGCAATGACAGCAGAAATCATTCCAACCGATTTAGAAATGCAGCTTCGGATCCTCTCCCTTACTCCTTTCCCTTTCTTAAAACACAGTATTGAGTAGTTACAGAAATTTTATATGACGATCTGGCTCCTATGAAAGTCTCATGAATTAACAATGTAGGACATGGGCAGTAACTGTAAGAAATATACAGCCTCAGTGTTTATAAATTAATACAGTATTTTCTACACAGTTGTCTTGGTTTGAAAGATAGTTGTCTGTTAAGGAAAGCAGAAGCCTCCCCTGGAATGGAAAATGCAACCCCCCTTCCCTCCAAATGATTATAATTTTGAAATTAAGGGGCTCTCAGGCACAGATATGGGGAATAGGAATAACAGTTCTTTACTAATATATATAGAGAGAGAGGCAAACAAACAGCACTAACTATGGCAGTAATAACAAACAGAACCAGGAACCCAGTGACCGCCTTCTCTCGGCTGTTGCGGGGCAGGTGCGATGGTTCCCTCGCGGCTGCAGGGGGCGTTGTGGGGCGAGCTCGGGGAGCACGCGGTAATGGCGGACGAGAAGCTCGCCTCACAAACCCCCGGGGGCAGCCGATCCCGGTGCCCAGCCGGACCCTCGGGAACAGCAGACTGGAACAGCAGGGACTAACAAAATCACAAGGACGACACAAAATCCCGGGTGGTAGGCGAGATGTATCAAAGTCCGGAGCTGCAGCGGGAGCCCCGGGAGGTCTCGGCAGGCAGGGGGTGCTGGGCTACAGTGTAGCGAAGGCTCAGAGCAGCGGCAAAGGAACGGCAGCCGTGGCCCGACCCTCAGCAGGGCAGG
This sequence comes from Eulacestoma nigropectus, assembly GCA_013397775.1. NCBI lineage: Eukaryota > Metazoa > Chordata > Aves > Passeriformes > Eulacestoma > Eulacestoma nigropectus. The sequence goes on from VZTE01000547.1 coordinate 14,906, forward strand.
GAAAGGCGGGCTTGGGATCCCGGGTTCCCGTGGCACTCGAGCAGACGGGTAGAAGGAAAGCAGCAGAAAGCAGAAGGCCTGTAGTAGTAGGCGAATTCTTTCCACAATGATAGGAAGACCTTTCCCCCTCGAATGCCGCTGGAACAAGAGACCTAGAAGCCCCACCCAATCCCTTTTATCCAGTTCAAATCTCGTGACCTCTCTGCCCCACACAAGAAAACCTCAGGTAAACGAGGCTGGCCAGCTAGACTCCTCCCCCTGTAGCCAGGTCTTTTGTCTCTTTGGCAGCTTGTATGGGGAAAAATTCTTTGGGAGAAAAAGAAAACAAAAGGAGATCTCCTAAAGCCCCAACAACAGTTTATGCATAAATAATTACACAAAAATCAAGATTCCACATTATGTCTAGACTTCTGAAGTGATTCTAAATAGCTTCTGTCACAGCTCCAAAACAGTGTACTATACTTCATAGCACCACAGTGTGTCATTCTGTGAGAGTTCTAGATTCTTGCCAAAGCGAAAATTATGTAAGTACAATAAAACATATCCACTTGTATAAGTCTGTAATTTTTAGTGAACAATATAATCAAAATTCTATCACTCTGACCAGAACTAATAGACAATTAGTTTTATTTCTTTTTAAAATCCACAATGTCATCTACAGAATCAAGAGTGCCACTACTCCCTGCATCCTAGAAAACCTCTATACTCAATTAAAGCACCTGGCAGTCTAGATTCTCTTTCATCTCTTCTATTTTCTTTATCTGGCATGTTCATCATAGTATTACACATCCTTTCAGTATCCTTTCATTACATATCCTTTCATTTTTCTATTTCGTTACTGAATGCTCCCCTATGTTTTATACCCAGCACACACTATAAATCAGCTGGGGAAAATGTGCATAAAAACTAGGTTCATCCAAGCACTCTCTCCCCTAAGCACTCAGCAGCTTATTCTTTGATGAAGCATAGCAGAATATCTGTGGTGGCCTTCGCTTGGATTTACTTTGCCAAATTTTCATTAAAACGGTGACTCAATAAAAGTATTGCTTATCCTAATAAAGCTCTTTGGAGCTTTGCAAATTTGCAGCTAATACTCTTTTAATGTCATTACAGCATTAATAATCTGTGCCTAAAGAGCAACAAAACTTTAGATTTTTTCTGGTTTAGAAAAGAAGCTTCATAAACCCATTATTTTCTTGTGACTCAGCCTTAATGCACCATTAATAGAGACACAAGCAGGGAAGCTGTATGACACCACGGATTTGTATAAATTTATGATGAATCCTCTTTAAAGTACCTTGTTTCAGAGATTACTTACAAAATTAATGAAAACTGAGTTGTGAATAATAATCATACCAGGAAATAAATGGGACTGATCTTCAGAAAATGAGTAACATCCTTACTACACGAAGGATTTCTGCTCCCTTTGGCGGACTAAAATTTTTCACCTTGGGGAAAAAGAAGACATTACAATGCCTGTAAGCAAACCAAGATAAATCCTTAGCTGAATTCTCCACTGATAGATGTTTCTCCAAATACTATCTTAGAAAACATTTGTCATTTTAGGCTACATATGGGTTTTGAGAATATTACCTGTACAAGACATTCCCAGTAACACCATTCTGAAACAAATATTTCTTAGAATCTCAGTAATGTCAGTTTAAAGTCAGCATGTGGGGAAGCAACCAAAAACCCAAGATTCCATTTAGTTTTTCAGAGTAATCAAGCCATAAAGATCCATGTTCAACATCTGCTTGTGACCCAGTAGTCTATGCACCAGTCAGCTGGCTGGAATATCTAGACAAGGAATCTGAAAAAAATCAGACCAATACTTTGAAATTATAAAAAAAAAGAAAATGCAATAGAAGCACATTTCCTAACAGAAACCGTGACTTCATTACAACTTCAGAGATTCATTCTCACATGAGTTTATGTAAATGCATGAACATACTGATGAACTTCTGAAGTCTTATTAATTTAGCAATTCATTATTTCCCAAAGCTGTTAAGAAAATAATTTTTCACTATTCTAGGAATAATTCTGAAGCTCCATGGCATATGAACTATCTTGTCTGATTCTCCAGGAACAAATGAAAAACTGTTGTTTTTTTTTTTTTTGGTTCATCCATCATAAAAGGAAAATAAAAATCAGCGTTTGCTGTCACTGTGGTACACATATACAGTACAATCCTAATCCTTTAGTGAATGTGAAGTAAAAGGAACAAGAATGAAACTCAAAAAGCACCTATGAAAGCATTTTCCAGTTACTGCTTACTGATGCTATGGACCCTCACCTGTTCTGCTAAAGCACATGCAAAACTTCACAGCTCCTTCAGTGTAACTAGTGTTACTCAAACCAGTGCTTCTAAAAATGCATTGCTTGACCACTCATATTGAGACTTCTTTAAAAAGGCCCTGAGAACATACTGAGCACATTCCTTCTACAAAGAATATATCCTCAAAATACCTAAAAACATTTCAAAATCGACTTCCAAGAGAAATAGCATTTTTAATAGCACTGACCTAACACTTCATTATGCATGCTTTTTCAGGCATTTCAAATGAAAGTAACAGGCCTATGTATAATTAATTTCTAATATAAATCTATGATTAGCATCAGTAAATTTAAAAATCAAAGTTGTCTGTCTGTGATCATGTAATTGCATGGTACAATCTACTCGTTATCTACAAGATGTCCTTAGCTTTTTAATGGGTCCATTTTTCATCTCTATGATCAGTTCTACTCAGTTTATGATTTTTCTGTAGTTTGTACACTGCTACATTTAACAAACTCGCTTATACAAGTGAATTTTTTAAATGTAACAAAATTACAAAGGATCTCAAAATGGGGGGAGAAAGTTTATGCAATTTTCACAGAGAGAGTGAGAGGATGACAACAATGTTCCAAAAAGAATCTTTCCATGCTTCCAGCCTAAGTCAAATCAAGGTTTTATGGAGGTAAGTGAAGGTGACTACCACTTTGGAATTGCAGTACCAGGATTTCAGAATAAGGACACCAAGAGAGGCCTTATGGAAACAAGCTCTGTGATGTTGATTGGCCAACCATTTTTAACACTCATATTAAAAGGTCAAGAGACAATACATTAAGAAAAATCTTCTACAGTCTGGGCAACAGAGCAGGCTTCTTTTTTGTTTGTTAGACTAAAATAAGAAGTTTAGCTAATATACAGCCTGGATTTACATTTGGTGCATGGCAACACTTGTCCTCCCAGATGGCATAATTTGGCACACATTTTTGAATATAGAAGCACACAGTGTTTGAAAACCATCAACTCTCATAGTACCGAATGCATTTTATTTTCTGACCTGGACACTCATGTCTTATAGTTAATACTTATCAGCCTGCCACTTTATCTCACAGCATGGTCACACCTGAAATGTCAAGGTCAGCATGGATTGAGAAAAAATGTCAGCAAGAAACCCTTCACATTAGTGGTAATATAGCTATGAATTCTGCTCAGTTAGGATCAGAACCTGAAAAAATTATATTGAAATACAAGCATCTTGTAGACATACACATTACTTGAGTAAATGTCTGTTTATCTTGAGATAATACACAACTACATTACACTTCTCTATAACATGGACTTTGGGTCAAAGACAGAACAGGCACCAGGTTTGACTTCATCATTCTACTCTTTTTAAATCACTATCGAAATTGTTGGGAAGTGTTTTAATCTCTTAAAAATTAACATTTTAGAGGATACTAAAATGTTACAGTCAGTCTCCACAGAAAATGCAATTGAATCAGAGACCCTGTTACATTAGGCTTGCTCCATCTCCTGAAAATATTGTTCTGTGCTGAACTCTATTAGATCTTACTTCATTGCTGTAGCATGAAGTACCGAAATTTGGTACTGTGGAAGCATTCAAGGCTTTGACATTCACATTTTATGGTGAAAGAGCTACACTGAAAGCATAAAAAATTAATTTTTGATGAGTTTTCCATATTTTGACTGAAAAATGAGTCTCAGAACATTGGGCTTGCACATAAGAGACCACCAACACTGAGCTGGCAGACACTGCTCTGGATAAGGCAAAGCATTGGCAAAGACAGAGCTAATTCCAGCAAGAAATACAAATAACAACAAAACAGATACCTTAAATTACTGCGATTTATAAACTACTCTTGCTGAAAAAAAATTTCAAATGCTTTGGAGTGCTTAGTAAATTCATTACCACAGTGAAAGCTCATTTATTTCTTAATCATTAAGTCAGCCACAGCAAGGATCAAATTGGTAGAAAAATTACTAACTCTATAAGAAAATTTTACAGTTAACCATAAGGACCTAATTTATAAAAAAATATATACAGCGGCCTACGTTTTACAAAACAGGGAAAACAAATGTAGTGAAATATCAGCAGAATATACAGATCTGTGACAGGAGAGTTAACAAAGACTTGGATCCTGAGGTTTTGCCTTATGTTTGGGTCATTCCATGCAAAACACAGAGTTCCCCTAACTAGAGCTTTTCTTTGATTGAGCAACTCTTACTGGTATGTTCTAGTACCTCACATTGCACTCACCTCATACTTTGTAGGGCACTGTTTTAGGTGTCTCTCCTTTACTCGGTACATTATTGTCAGAATAACCTGATTGCTTTTAAACTTTCACGTCACACTTCCTTGGAATTAAGAAATCAGTTCAAAAATTACTTGTAGTATAAGGAAATGAAAGTGTCATCATGCACATAAAATTCCCTAGGGAACCTGGATAAAAATGGTACAGGGTTATTAAAGCATCTAATCAGCTTTCGGTAAAGAAACAGAAAACATGTACCAATGTAATGAATTTCTAATTATTGTTAATTTGTAATGTAGGAAAGGCAGCACTCTGGTACCTCAACCACCATCTGCATTTCCATTATTAAATACATCTTTCCAGTTCACAATCAAGACAAACAAAACTCAAATTCAATCTTAAGAATATTTTTCTCAAAATCCAGATTTGACACTCTGGGAAGGTGAGAGACGGACTGCCAGAGGTATAACAGACACCTTAAGCTATTCATCAGAGTGAGAAATGTTAGACAAACAGGTTTTAGAGTTTTAGAACAAGCTGACTGTGCAAAGATTCCAAAACATATTTACCATAGTTACATGCCATGTTTTCAAATTATGATGAGACCCCCCTGCTCCACAGCAGGAGAGAATGTGTAGGGTTGGGGTTTTAGGTTTTGTTTTTGTTTTGTTTTTGTTTTTTTAACACTGCTGTAATATTGTCTCCCTCCAGTTTATTTTAAATTTAGCAGTATTAGAGTGTGCAGTGCATCATGTTCCTAACCATAAAAAAAAAAAACAAACCAGGCAAATCTCACAGCAGGCTTGTAGTTCACCTGTTTTGGATGAATGAAAGAAAGAAACATAGGTTGTCAGGGAAAGAAAAAGTCTCCTCGATAAGAAACTTTCCTGATATAAATTTAAAATCCTCTGAAAAAAAACCTTATATATATTAAATAGGGACATGGTATGAAGTCCCATAAATATAATCACATGGGATTTATTGCACTTATCCCTGTGGGCTGGGAAGAGCCATGGCCATAAATACAATCATATTTATGAGGCTACAAGACATGGGCCCTTTGTCAGAACTTACTGTAAGAGTGGCCATCTCTGTTCTTTTTTAAACAAAGTAAAATCCTGCATAAAACATTCTCTAGTCTGTTGAAAGTAGGATCTCGGCAGTATGCATTGGAAAATGAACTCAGTTGATTAAATGTAGCTTAACAGATCACGTACTTTTACTAGCAGCAATAAACAAATGTATAATTCTAAAACATATATAATACAAGAGAACATAATTTTTCTAGACATGAAGCCCTTGATCATAAAGGCACCTTCTTATAAGCCATGATAGTAAAAGTAAAAATAATGAAAGTGTTTTTACCAGGAAGGAGGTAGTTCCCTCGTGGTGTTGCAGCTTTGTGTTGGAAGAGATTTTATAGCAACAGTAAAAGATAAATGCATTTCACATTCAAGTGAAGCAATGAAAGCAACTAGGGATAGTGTGGCAGTCTTCATTTAAATAATGCATAGGCTTTGTTGGTAAAATTGGTAGCTCGTATCAATTTAATATCCAGGTACCTGTTCACAAAAACCCAGATAATCAGATACACATTTGGATTTTTAGAATAAGCAGCCTTTGGTTTTGCCATTTTAGTCTCACTAGAGTAAAACATAATATTGTAAGATACTTGTCAGCAAGATTCTTTAGACCTCTCAGTATCTCCTCTGGGAGTCCATAGCCCTTTTTTCACTGCAAACTGCAACTGTGCGTCAGACCTTGCTCAGCAACAATGCTCATTAGTCTTCTATCTTCAGCACAAATGCATTGAATAGTCATTTTTGGCTAATATAATTAAAGACATTTTCTTACTTCAAATGCAAAAGAATCCAGAGTAAAGCTTCCTGCAAATAGGCAAACTTGTCTTCCTCATTTTCATGCATCTGCCCAAACTCTGTAAGATTTTTACTCTTGTAAGTTTTTTCTTACTAGTATTGCAAACATCCAGTGCGAAACAAAAGTCTACTTTCTCAAACAGTTGCTAGTGTCTTTTTTTCACAAAAAAAAACACATCAAGTCTGCCAGCAAGACAGAAGAGTGAGCCAAAACCAGACAACATGCTATGTTCTTACTGCTGTCTTAAGCTGAAGAAACTCAATTAAATTTAATACCACAATACAGATGCAAAATCTATGAAACTTACAAGTGAATTTGACCCAGTAATTTTCATTTAAAAGCACGAACAGAAGTAAGACTCCACATTTACTTTTAATATTCATCTAAGGATGAAAAGCTTTGACTTGCAATAACACCACAGAAATTGGGTTTTAGGTCTACCTTTATCATGTTATAGAAGAGCATTTTCTAAGCTCTGCAGCAATGGTGATAATTCAATTCTGGACACTTTCTGGAAGGGGTATTTTCTGACGGAAAGACTTACTACTAATTAAGCCTAGCATGCAGAGAATGAGCTCTGTGCCTCAAGAAACCACTACGGGATAGGTTTGAAATATTTATGAGAAAATTTAGGGCAGAGATGTTTCTCTTACATGTTATTAGTTTAAGCTGAAAACCCTTTCAATATTTATTGCAGAAACAGACAGCAGCTCCCCATTTTTTATTCCTCAAACACACTCTCTTTAAATGCAGAAGTGGAAGTTGGCAAGCTCTGGAGGTCGTTTTATCCACTGGATAATTGGGGTGTTTAGAACACCACTCTGAACAACTGGCCTTCTGAAAGCAGATAGTCCAAAAGCAGCACACTAGCAAAATGTAGGTTCATTTATGGTTTTTCACATACCACAAAAATTACAGACTTGGACAGAATTATCATTGCTCCACCACAGTTCAAAGACCATTATAATTATACTGTAGTCTAATACCATATATTAGTTAGCTCTCACCATGACAGACTGTCTTCATTTAATCCCTTTATTTTAAATACATTAGCAGCATCCCAACTGGTTACCTTTAACTTAGAGCTGCTAATCAAAAAGGGATAATGCAGAATTCCATCACCTGTTTCTGTTCATACGTTGCCTATGAAACAAATCCTAGTTTATTTGGACTGTCATGTCATAATCCTTTTCTTTTCCTGAAATAAATTTTATAGAACTGGCTTTTTCATCCCATAAACCTCAATTCTGCAGTTCAGTATTAGCAACAGACTCATGAGCCAACACAACCCTTTAGAGTCAGAAGAACTCTGTGGCTTTCTCAGCCACGCAATAGCCCTGATTGCAGGATCAGGTCCGATGGCTGCAAGCTATTGATCACAGATATCACTCCATTTCTGTATTTCACTGCCTTTGAACACTTTCACTGATGGGCCAATTGTTTTTGCTTCCAAGAATGAGCAAAATACCCAAGCAAATGGCTTCCGTATCAGCAGTCACACAAACGTACAAGAAAGCTTGAGAGATTTTTGCATCAACTATTACTTTGGGGATTACATTCATCTGAATGAATATATATTCATTTGTGGAAGTGAATATAAAATAATGGTGAATATCACTGAACACAATTCAGCACTTAGCTGATTGAATATTTGTGAATATTTCAAAAAAGCATTTTTTTACTACTTTTTTACTACTCCTGCATGAAAATGCAGTACTCTCAGAGAGACTTTCTTTCATAATAGCAAATTGAATTCTCTCTAGAGTTCACATTAGAAAGAAATACAGAGAGTACACACCTAATCTTTTCTCTGGTCCATCTCCAATATGCTCTTTTTTTTTAAATGAAATAGCACATAAGAAAGAAAAATATGTTTAACACCTAAATTGTCAAAAATTATATTTCAGAATTAATATCTGCTTAATTAAAGGTAGCATTTCATACCTCTTGGAGCTACAGTTTCAGCCTGTCTGCACAAGTGCTGACAGCAGCTCATAGTGGAGCAAGCTTTTGTCTATAGATACGCTATTGCTCCTTTCCTTTTCTATCCCTGTCTCCTTTCTTCATACAAGCTTGTGCTCAACAAAATTTGAAAGGTGGTAATGTCTGAACAACACATGCTGCCTTCACAATAATGTGGGCAACTGCAAAAGTCTGAAGTAATGGCGGCCATCTCATTTCAGGGAAAAAAAAAAGTATTAGAATAAAGCAGTTGCTGGAAGTGACTAGTAAAATCTCTTATATAGTTTTAATCCACCCAGTATTAAAAATCTTAGAAAATATTTTGGAAAGTGTATCAACTTAGCTCATTGTCCCGGTTTTGGAGACAAAATTTTAGGAGAAAACGCTCTGGGATGAGCGCCTCCTCCAAAGGGAAAGGCCCCCCCCCTTTCCTCCACCAATGAGATAAATCGGTAACAGTAAGTGAAAAGTGGAAAAAAACCAAACTGTTTCTTAACACAGAACAAAAACAGGGCAGAACAGAAAAAAAGCCCTCAAAATATAACAAATGCCCAGAGAACGAAAAAAACCACACGGGCTGACAATTGGTCCCCCCAGTCTCCAGGAAGGGGAAAGGGAATCCACGCAGCAGCCTGGAGCAGGGCAAATGGAAAAGAAACCTGTTGATACTCCGGCGCCGCTCCTCCTCTTCCTCAGAGTGGGCGAAGTGGTTTGGCCTTCCTCGGGGTTTGGACCAGCCGGGGCCATCCCGCAAGCTCCCCGGACCGGAGAGAAGGGAAGGGAGGTAGAGAGACCAGGGGGAGAGAAGGGAAACAAAACAAAACCTTTTTTCTGGCTAGTGGGAACAAAAAGAAAAAAACCAAAAACCCAAAGAGCAGCACAGCGCTCCCGGCGCACTCCCTCCCGAGCACTGCCCAGACCCTTGGGGCCCAGAGCCATTGGAGCCCCATCCCTTGAACTGACCCAAACCCGGGTCCCGCGGCTCCAGCCCTGTTGTGGTTTGTTGTTATTGCATTGGTATGGCGCGCTGCAGCCTTCCCGGAGAGCGCAGCGGGGCTGCGACAGGGAGAGCGGCCAGCCGCTTCCCGCAGCCTTTAGGTGGCCCCGCGTCCTCGCTCCGGCTAGCTCTGCAACAGCTCTGCAACACAGCGGTGGTAAAGGAGGCAGAGAAGCGGCTTCCACATGGGGGACATGGGAGCTTTAATCTCACATGGTGCCACACCGGTTCCCCATGCAGAGAGCGAGTTACGTGGCCACAGCTTACTTTTCTATGGGGACGAGGGGGGGCGGAGAGAATGGTCTTCAGGCATGGGGGCAGTAATGGGCAGAGTTGGGGTACCAGAACCAATAGGAAAAACCCGAGGGAGTGGCCAGGACTAGGGGTGGGGAAGGTAGGACAATATGGGGAGAACAGACATTTAGTAAGGAAAGTGGGGAAGTATATCACACAGCCCCGCCCCCCGGGCCCATCTTAAAGATAGAGCGTCTTTGGGCATTAAACAGATGGTTAAGGAATACAGAAGCCTTATAACATCAGCCCAGGACACTCATCATCTGTCTCTGGGGAAAACCACCAGTGAATATAAAGATGCATAGAAGAGTAGTTCCAAAGAAAAGTATTGCCTGGTAGTAAAAGCAGACAGATAAAAGTCAACACACTTACCCTGATGTTGCTCCAGTCAACACAATAGCAATAAAACAGGCATTTTCTTCCACATAATACAAATTCAACAGGAGGGCTCCACCTGTGGTGTATTGGAATACTGCAATTTGATTGACAAACAGGGAACATTTCTATTAAAATACAGCACTATTGAAGTCATAATGCTATTCTGAAGTATGTAGTGCTTGAAACAGAGCATATTTGCTTTTGATGTCAACACTGATACAGCTTCTACTAATGCAGTGGAGGGAAGTTCTTTTCACAGAATCACAGAATTCTGGTTGAGATTGGAAAGGACCATAGGGATCATCTAGTCTAACTTTCCTCTCAAGCAACATCATCCCATGTCGCCGAGGGTCCGGTGCTGGTCAGCACCGGTACGCCGCAACCTTCCTAGAGAGAGCTTCCCGCAGGGAACATCCCTTCCAGGGGCACTGGCAGGCCTCCCTGGGCGACGGGTGATTTCAGCAAGTGTAGCAATTTCTCAGCTACAAATGATTCCAGCTCTTGTGATTCAGCTCTTTGTGGAATCACCCAAGGCAAACTCGGGGACAGAGAGACAGAAGCCTCGTATGGCAGTTCCACAGAAGTAGCCTTTATTGTCCAGCCACCCTGCAAAGGGGAGGCCAGGGACAAGAACTCCCTGTTGTCAGGGGTATAAGCAGGGGCTTATATGGGAAAAACAGGGGGTGGGGTGGAAACCCATTAGCCACCAGGGTACAGGCTATTACCATGAAGAAACAAGGCATGTTGGGAGGTCACCATGACCCAGAGGAAGGTTGCTTATCTCTGACTCCTCCAGGGGAGTGCAAAAGGCTCCTACCTTGAGGGCTCACAGCCCTCCACAACCCCAGAGCACACGGCACAGGATTGTGAACAGACGGTTCTGGAATATCTCCAGAGAGGGACACACCACATTGTCTCTGGGCAATCTGTCCCCTCACAGTAAAGAATTTCTTCCTCATGTTCAGGTGGAATTTCCTGTGCATCAGTTTCTGCCCATTGCCTCTCTTCCAGCTTCAAATACTCAACTAGAAGACTTTAAAATGAGTTAATTTTTTCAGTTCCCTTTCCCTAGAGGAATTTCCTGAAGTATTATTATTCTGTGGTGATGGCATATTTTACAGTATTATTAGGCATTTAAGTGTCTGCCTACCACACTTGTGGGTACAAAGACTACCATCTCAAAAATCTCAGAGCATCACAGCTTCTGAGTTCAGATTTAATTAATGATAACTGCCTTTCCACTGCTTCCCCTGGTGATAGATGTAATTTTGCTGAGAACACATGATGCTACTCATCAATAGTTTTATCCACAAAAATCAAAAGTACATGGGTTTTATTCTACTTCCAATCAGAGTTCTTGGCCGAAAGAGCTCCCTCCACAACTGCGACAGGAATTTTGGTAAATCTTTTGGAGATATCCTGTACCAGAAGGCTACACATCATACATAAATCCATATAATCTCATTTCCAAGAGAAAAATCACAGTTCTTCAGAAACTACCTGAAATTTGTGAAATACACAAGTACAATTTTTTCTTATATCTGAATTTTGATCAATTCTTCTTTTCTGTTTTGGACCAAGCTAAACAGTAATCAAGTGAAAGAAGGTGATTAACAAAAGAGATCCACCATCTGGCTTTAAACCCTTGGCTCAGAGTGTGATTAGCTGTTAGGTAATAAAATAGCCCTGTACCGGCTCACACAACTGAAGTCCCTGCTACTGTACAGAAGAAGAGGAAGATATATTTCTGCCACCCTCCCTTCATTCTGTGGAGAGCAGGACAGACTTTTCAGAGTTGTTAGAGTCACAATTTTGGAACCACAGAGTTTGTCAGCTATAGATTTAAAGTGTCTTCCTCAGAAGGAGGATTTATGTACACACATACAAAATTGTGAGCTGCTCTATACTAAATTAGGAACTGCTACGTAAGTCCTCACAATAGAGTTTTAGTTAAACTCTTGGCAAACTTATATTTCGGTGCCCTACAATTCTCTAAGATCATGTATTGACAAAACTTATGCCTCACAAATGTTTAAGTTTAGTGTTCAAACTTAGGTGATTTTGGAATAAAAGAAGAGCTACTCTAAATTATTGCCATGCGCATATACATACACACACACACACATACATATTGTATGTATGTCTAAATACATACATATATGTGTATACATACAGCTTTTCCAAATTTGAAATGTGGAAGGTTCTCAGTTTAAGAAAACCAGGAGACTTTAGCAGATCCCTTATTACAAAATCCTGTCCATGCTCACAGCTTTTACAGATGAACACAATTTACACAGTACTCACACAAAATTCCAAACAGAATATTTGTAATTCAGATTTGGCTTACGATGTATACATTTACATTTTATAATGACTTTAGCAGTCAAAAAAAAAAAAGCCAAGAATGAAATAGGTTTTTTCCCCAGATACCAGAAAGCAAAATGAACATATTCAGTGCACCAGTAGTAAGACCACAACTTCAGTTTTGAATATCACCATCAAGAGAAGAAATCACAGCAGCCAGATTAAGTACTTACTTTGCCCTGGGCACTTTATGAAACACAGACCCACTGAGCCCCCTCTTAAAAACTGGCATCTGAAATTCTAATGAAGTCTCAGCTGAATAAGGGACTTGTCCTCTTTCTTCCAAACATAGTAACTCTATATTCATTCCTTCAAGCAGGCACCGAAAGCCCCATTAAAGTTAATGGGAGTTACACGGGCACTTAAACAGCAATAACCCCATAAATATTCTTAAAGGGCATATAGAGTGAAAAAGCGAAGTCTTCACAAGTAGATTTTTTTTTAATGATGTAAAATTGTTGCAATTTGGAATAAGTTTCAAACAGGAAGAAAGAGCAATGGGAGGAATTTCCAACCTGGCTTTAAATTACAATTGGAGGAAATCAAGCTGCTTCTTTCAAAACTGGAGATAATAGAAAGTCCTCAGATTAGTTATATCTCTCTGCTATTGAGAATAACTTAAGCAAACTTCAGACTGTGATGTGTGCACCAAGATTGATGAGTTTAACTAACCCTTAAAATCCCTGCCTTTAAAAGGTTTTCTTTTCTTTTCAGAAAACAGGACAGCACACTTAAAATAAAACCTGAAAGTGTTCTAAGCACATTTTTTGTTTTAACTACAGTTTAGGTAAAGGTCATTCTATCTGTTCCATCAAAAGCCAAGAAGCAAGGCAGACATAGCTGGCTTCCTAGATTTTCTTTTATTTGTTGAGTCCCAAGAAAAGACGTAAGGAAAACAAATCCAACATTGGGGAAGAAAGGAATGGTATTTTTCACAGAACTGTGAAAACAACTTCATGGAAAATACACTTGCAAATCTAATAATACCTCACTGAATCAGTGGCTGCATTACTTCTATTTCCATATTGGGGAAATAGAATATAAGATCTTAATAGTGCACAGATTTAAGAAACAACCACTTATCATAGTCACCAGGCTGGCCCAGGATATTATTCAGCAGGACAAAACACTGACAGCACTCTTTTACATATTTTGCCTGCACGAGTACCTCAAAAATTCAAGATACCTGCTGCAAGGGTGGGGAGAAATTACATGGCAGCAGGAAGGGAAAATCTCTCCCACAGTTAACAAATAATAGTACCACTTTTCACAGTTCCATAACCGAGATCAGCAAATACGTCTGGATGGTTCACACACACACAACTTGTTGTTCTCCCTAACTTCTTTTTCTTCCCTCACCTTCCCAGCCTGGGGATAACCCATATTGCCATGCACAAAATACCTACTGCACTTGCTCCCCAACCCCAAATTGTCTGTACTTGAATTCACCTGTTTCCTCTCTCTACCCATTCAGTCCCTTATTTTGTCCTCAATCTCATCAATCATATTCTATTTTGGGATCTGAATCTGCGTCTTTATTAAAAAATTTACTCCAATTCTCAGGTTCTCCCCAAAGGCTTTAAACTCCCTTCCTCACAATGCTCTTTCTACTGCCCTCAAATTTACATTCAGTTTACATTAAATTCAGTTGCTCTGTACCATCAGTGTCCTTCAGCATTCCATTCATGCAGCACAGCAAACTTATCATCAGCTTCTTTACCCAATTCCCACATTTTTTTCAAACAAAGCCTGCACAAACTGGTTCCTGCTCTTCCCTCCAATATATTACAGTTTCTTGTTCTAACCTATTCCAATAATTGTGCTTATGTCTATATATATTTTGCATCCCTATGAAAGAGAAAAAAAAGACAGGAAAAAAAAATTCTCCTTGCTTTTTATTTCTGTGTTCAGTCACAACACAGCTTTGAAAATAAGGAAAAGTAACTCTAAGAAATTTTCAGATCCACTACGCATGATATAGAGAAAGATCTCTGCATGTGAATTCTAATGAATTTACCTACCATGTGTACACTTCTCTCTCCAGAACATGGGCAAAGCAATATTTTTCCAAAGCCACATAATTTATCCAAAGAGGAAAAACTTAGAAAAAGGCAAAGTTTATGATATTTTGTCATAAAACCAATCTACATGTCAAATGTTGCATCTCTGCTTTACCCTGTAAGTGCATTAGAACTTGGCAACTAAAGGGTTGTAAATATATTGGTGAGTGTTTTTTCCCTTATGTCATTCCATTGAAATGGCTGATCCTTTTTTAGCTGAAGTTATCCCAAAATACTCAGCCTAAGTGTATACCCAGTGTGGGAAAATGTCCACATTGGCAGGAAAGGTTAGGTTACAGAAATTAAGGAGTCATAACAAAAAAGTTCTTGCTCCTTTAACAGCATTCACAAGCAAGAGCTCAATGTGTGATAATTATCAGGTAATCGTTCTTCACTGCACCTTCTATTTTACACTCAATTGAGCTCTTATGTTCCCTCTCACTTCTTTTGTTTCCATTTTTTTTTGCTGCCAAACTCGTTGCAATCTTTGGATAAATCCAGGCAAATCTAGTGGGGCTTTGGGGCAGAAGCACAATTAAAAGGTGCCACAGGGTCAGGCAGGGTGACGTGTCATGCTCAGGTGTTTGGTGGTGGTAAATGTGGAATAACTGCCCCTGGTGCTTCTCCTTTACTGCAAGGTGCATTGCCACCAGAACAGAGCATCTGCCATTCTCAGGAAAGTGTCAAAGCTGTATTCCTGTCAAAAATATTTCGTCCAAAGACATATCACAAATTCTTATTATAAGCTGGACTTTTAAAATCAGTGATCCATCATTTTGTTTCACAAACTTTGGCACAGTCTCACATCAAAAAACACAGTAGCTGACCAAAGATGGCACCAATATTAATATGAGAAGGATGAGGATGCAAAGTAGATCTGGGAAAGGAAAAAATCATTTCTCAGTCCCTACTTTCTCTCCCCAGATGTAAATTTCTTCCAAATGCCTTTTGGAAGTATCTAGTTTAAATGAGCAATTGAGTCAGAGTAATGACCTGACCTTTCCCAAGTATTATCTTACATTAAACACAATCGCTCTAAGACAAAGCACATAAAATTATTGAAACTGGGGAGGCATTTTTCTGCTGATGGAAAGCAAGCTGCCATTTTCCACAATGAGCAGTACAATTTCAGAGCTGTTGAGCCCTGGAGCTTTCTCTAAGTCTTCAGTCCTAGAAGCTCTATTACAACACTTCTCCAAATCTCTGAGTTCAGAAGTATTTAACTGAAGCTTAAATCTATTAAATACAAATTGCAGTTAAGTAACACTAAGGATTTGATTAAAACCTGGAATACCAGGGGTAGAGGAAAGAGAAGAAAGAGATGAAAAAGAGCAGTAAAATCAGAATTGAAAAGCTCTCAAAATGCAGATAAAGGAATGTGTAGTCATGTGTAGCCTCTAATTTTTTTGTCTTTCTATAACAAATAAAATGAAAAATAGAGTGTGCTGATTGTTTCAACTAAAGGAACACACCTACAGACCATAAACCTGTGTCAATTTTAAAACTGATTAACTTTGAAACATCAGATAACAAACTGGAAAATAAATTACTTAAATCTTTATAGAAATATCGGCATCTGCTGTTTTCATTTACACTACAATCTTGTGAAGACACTGCATGTCTTTCCTTCATCAGTTATTTCCTAATTTTATATTTTCATTTTAATAAAGGAATGAGAGCAAAGACACAAAGAAAATCACATGCAGTACAAACAGACTCAAAAATTATATTTGAAAAAAAATCTGAGGCAGTTGTCACATTTTTAATAATTTCCCAGTGAGATATTTTAGAAAAAAAGGTGAAAGTTGATAATCTAAGGGTTGAAATGCATAAATATCCAAGATAACTCTAATCAAAACTGACTTTACAAGAATGCAAGCTGAGCATTTGTGAGTTCTGAAGGGAGGTTGTTGGGGGTGTTGTTTACTGTCTTTTTAACTAGCACCCACTTAACACTATAACCACCTTTGTATATAAAAGAAAGCTTAGTAATTGCTCCTTAACTTCAGTTTTAATAGACACTGGATAATTCAGTAACCTGACTAAAAAAAGATAAAATAGTAGGTCTGACTTCCCAATTCTAAGATGATAAAACTCAGAAAGGTTTCTGCTCAAAATGTTAGGTTGTAGCTCAAAAAAACCAAAACCAAAACAAAGACAAACAACAAAAAACCACACACACACACACAAAAAAAACAAAACAAAACAAAACAAAACAACCCCCACAAACCAACATAAATAGACCTAATCTTTAGGAAAGTATTGCAATGGAAATAATCAAAATCTTCAGAGCCAAGTAAGTGGCTGTTGCATCAAAACAAAAGATTGCTGCTTTATATCGCGTAGTGCTCCAGAAGGGTAAAACAACCCACATATCCAACAGCCATAGCCTTGTTTGTTTATTCAGTTTTAAAAAATTGGTTTGCTTCTCTTCCCCAAGAAGGGAAAAGTGATGCAGTTTGCTGATGTGGAATTCTACACGGAACACTGAATTCCCCTAGCTCACAGTGATGTTCAGTTGGGCATAGGCAGGACAGCACTGGTCCAGTCAGTTATTGATGAGAAAGACATAGTAAAAGATACATAGTTTCCCAAGATTTTTTCAACAATCATTTCACTCAAAGTTTTAAATAAAATTTTAACAATTTCTTTTTCCTGACATTTTTCCCCCAAACCAAGTAAAGACAGTTTTTCTAAATCCTCCTGTCTCCAACTGAGGAAATAAAAAACCCACAACAATGTGCAGAATAATCAACAGTAGGGGACTGAAAGGGGATAGAAGGAACTGCAGTTTCATTTTGCCCACTGATATCAAATACACCTTTTTTAATAAAGTCAAAAGAGGGAAATTTTCACCATTTCCACATCAATTAAAATTTTCAATACTGCAAAAGCTTTTTTTAGTAAAAACATTTGACATTTGTCAAGGTGACAAAAACCAGAACTAACAAATGTGAATATATAATTTTCCCAGGATGGTCAAAAGTACAGATACTATGCAGAAAGCTTAGTTGTTCTGTTTCTTAAAATGTTTTCTTATTCAACCCAGCTCAAAACCAGTATGTTTTTCACTAAGCTTTCACCTAATTTCTACTTAGAACAAATTGGATTGAGTCTTGGCATCAGCAAAACTGTTAATTAGGATCCCACTAAGACTAAGACCTTGTAAGAGTAGGTAAACATACCAGAAGACCCAGAAATTAGTATCTTTTTTGTGTATCTCATCCTGTTCTACTCACAAAATATCAGAATGTTCACAAGTCTGGTAATTTTTTAATAGCTCTATTTCCAATTACTGAACATCTGGAAAACTCTATAGGATGTGGGGGATGCTTCATTCTTCAGCTTCATGTGATTGATCATATGGTTTGCTGGAGTAGGATGAGCATCACAGAATTCAGCCTACCCATGTTGTTGGGGTTTTAGGAGTTCTCCTTTTGTTTTCTTTTTCTCCCAAAGAATTTTTCCCCATACAAGCTGCCAAAGAGACAAAAGACCTGGCCACAGGGGGAGGAGTCTAGCTGGCCAGCCTCTTTTACCTGAGGTCTTCTTGTTTAAGGCAGAGAGGTCACGAGATTTGAACTGGATAAAAGGGGTTGGGTGGGGCTCCTAGGGCTCTTGTTCCAGCGGCATTCAAAGGGGAGAGGAGCTGCTGTTGTTGTGGAGGGAATTCACCACTAGTACAGGCTTTCTGCCTTCTGCTGCCTTCCTTCTACCCATCTGCTCGGGTGCCTCAGGGGACCCAGGGATCCCAAGCCCGCCTTTCCTTGCCCTGCTGGGAGCCGGGCCACGGCTGCCGTTCCTTTGCCGCTGCTCTGAGCCTTCGCTACGCTGTAGCCTCGCACCCCCTGCCTGCCGAGACCTCCCGGGGCTCCCGCTGCAGCTCCGGACTTTGATACATCTCGCCTACCACCCGGGATTTTGTGTGTTCGTCCCTGCTGTTCCAGCCTGCTGTTCCCGAGGGTCCGGCTGGGCACCGGGATCGGCTGCCCCTGGGGTTTGTGAAGCAAGCTTCTCGTCTGCCATTACCGCGTGCTCCCCGAGCTCGCTCCGGAGCGCCCCCTGCAGCCGCGAGGGAATCATCGCACCCTCCCCGTGACAGCCGAGAGAAGGCGGTCACTGGGTTCCTGGTTCTGTTTGTTATTACTGCCGTAGTTAGTGTTGTTTGTTTGCCTCTCTCTCTACATATATATTAGTAAAGAACTGTTATTCCTATTCCCCATATCTGTGCCTGAGAGCCCCTTAATTTCAAAATTATAATCATTTGGAGGGAAGGGGGGTTGCATTTTCCATTCCAAGGGAGGCTCCTGCCTTCCTTAACAGACACCTGTCTTTCAAACCAAGACACATGTATTTCAAGACAATTCATTTTTTTCTGGACAAAGTCAACACTGAGCAGTTCTGTGCATAGGGAGAGCTGCACGATTCAGCAGAGCAGAGACACTCCCCTTTACACCTGTAAAGGAAATGGGGATTTTACACATAAACAGGGAAAATATTCATGCACTTAAAAGAAACACCTTTCCTCCACCTTTTCCAAGCTTTTATTCCATCACTCCAAAGTCCACTCCTTCCCTCTTACTATACCCACAGGTCAATCAGTCCCTTCTGCAAGGTGAGGAGAGGCAGGAGGTGTATTATGATCCAATTAATAAGAGATGCCGCTGCCCAAATTAAGGTGCAAATGAGACTGTGTGCCAAAGTAAATAATAAGGATTTTATTTAACAGTAAATGTGAGGTAGAGATACTTCTATCTCGAAATAGAAAAGAGGGGAGAAGGAGGGAGAGAGAGAAAGAGGGAGAGATCAAGCAGAAGATCATCACCACCCATGGACCCAGAGGCTTCATGCTGGTCTTTCACTGAGGGCTTCTCAGTTATGGGAGTCCAGTGTCATTCTTCTGGGGGCACCATCTTTATACAGTCCAAGTTCTGGGTATCCATGGGGTGGTTGCAGATGGCTGTCCCATAACTTTGGGTGATATATGTGTGAGCAGTTGCTTGTTTTCTCAGTTTTCCACAGTGGGCATTTTTGTCCAGATGCATTAACCAGGATGTGCTAAACCATAGCTTGCCTTACCAGTCCTGGAATTAGCTCCCTCCTTGACACAGCGCGCCTTGGCGACCACCTTTTCGGCTAGCTCTGGTGGTCAGTGGCCGGCCTTTCTCTCCGCACGGGAGAAGCTGGTGGAGCTGTTAGTGAAGCGGGAGGGTTGGCGAGGTCCGCAAAAGGGCTCACCTAGCCCACCGATGTTAAAGGCACAGGAGGAGATGAAGAGATCAGGATGGGCTCTTTGCAGGGTGAACAGGATGAGTTTTTTGGGGTGCAAGGGTCCAGGAGTCCAGGAACAGGGGAGCAAAGAGCAAAGAGCAGGGGCTTGCCATGGGGTTTTATACCCCTACAAAATGGGAGGAGTAAACTGCAAAGGACCAATCAATACAGGGTGCCGCGCTGCTGTGCCTGGCAATGGCTTGGCCTACGGCTTGGGGTTCGATGCCCGCAAGGAACAGCGCTGTTGGTGCAAGGTTACTGAGGTTTGCGTGCCTCAGTTCTTCTGGCCTGATAAGCCGTGTGCAACAAGCAAGTTAATGCTGTTGAAAGGCAGTAGCGAAGGCAAGGAGGAAAGAGTGGACCCTCTCTATGGCTGCAGTCCAAGTTTTATTTCTCTGCCCTGAGGGAGCAGGGAGATACAAGCTTGAAGGAAAGCCAAAGCAGAGAGACCCCTTGTCACCCTCTGATCACAGGCTTTGAAGGTTACAGAGAGAGGGAAGTACAACAAAGGTAACCAATTAAAACATAATGAGACTTGGCAAGTAACTAATAGAAACATATTAGGGGAGAAACAACTTTAAACTAACCAATAACAGTATAGCGGGAGGGGATTTTAAAACAAGCTGACCTGCCCAAGCCCAGGGAGGCTCCGGCACAGGGGAGGAGACAGGGTGTGAGTGACATTCAAGGAGTGTAAGCCTTATGCTACAGATTTCCCCTCAGATTCGCCCTCAGGGGCAGAATCCTGGGTGGGATAATCCACCCACTCGGTGTCACTCACACCGAAGGTAGGATGAATCACTGGAACAACGGGGCACAGGGGTTGTACATAGGCGGGGAAACATACAATGAACCAATGCAGTACAGGGTAGGTGGGGAAGGATAACTGGGAGCCAGTGGGATATTGAAGGACAAGGAACTTTCCGGAACATAACCATAAACAAGGGAAGAAGGGAGGAGAGCCGGGAGCTAGTGGTCGGGGACAGATCTGCATATTCAGGCAAGGGCTTCTGGGCCCTCACCGTAATCTTGAGGCTCCTGGCATTCAACCGTGTCCCACCACTGAATATGCTGGGGTGTGTGGCTTGCCGGGTGTTGGCACACTGAACACACCACAACACTTCCTGTCACAGATTCCTCCTTTCTGTGCTTATGTCAAGTTCATGCTTCAGTGGTTGATCTTACGGCAAGTTCCTTCTGTGGTCTTGGCAGTGTTTGAGACAGGCAGCTGTGCTCTTTAGGTCCTTACAAGGTGGAGGATATTGGCTACCATCAGTACAAAGCTGTTTCTCTCTGCTCCTTTCTTCTCCCACTTTTCCACTGCTCCAGTGTGGGGTCCCCACGGGATCTGCAGTTCCTTCAGTAGTATACATCTGCCCTAGCATTGGTTTTCCACAGGCCACAGTAAGTATCTTCTCCATCATCGTGTAGCACCTTGTTTTTTGTCTCTCCCCTTGGGGCTCTAAGGGCTATCTCTGTCACTGTTCCCTTCACTATTCTGCCCTCCCTTATCGTGCTGTTCCCAAGGCACCGCCATCGGCTGTGGGGCTCAGCCATGCCCTGCAGTGGGTCAGCTGGAGATGGCTGGAAGCAGCTGTGTTCCGCACAGAGCAGCCCTGGCTGATCCTCACAGTGGGACCCCAAAAGCCCCCCACTAGAAAAACTTGCCCACCTACAGCCAATACACTGGCTTATGTACTCCCTAAATCCTTCCTGCACAAGGCACAGTGCTGCATCCCCACAGGTTCTGTGTCAGCCTGGAGAACTGTCAGGTCTCACCAGTGAGCAGAACAAGCCCCATGTGCCTCAGTCTCCTGCATGCCCTCAGTTTTTACAGCAGTCCATCTTGTTGCCCTTCACACCAGTCACTGATTTCAGTGCTAGCTGAGCTTTGGCTGTCCATTCCAATACACTGGAGCAATGTCTTTATATTCCTCCTAGAAAGCCCATCCCTGCTTCCACCTTCTGTGTAGTGCCTTTTTAAAATTAGATCTCAGTCAGGATTTTTCTGTTTATCCATGTCTTTATCTACTCCAAGGTTCTCTAAAAGGCAGAAGTTCGCCACAATGCAAGGCTGCACTTGCCTTCCATTATTATTCCCCAATCTATATGTGAACCATTAAGCGTAATCTAAAGTTGTAATGTAAACCCATCATCTGCTGTCAAACCTTGTGCTAGGCTTTTATGTATTGTGCCTGGCTTGAAAATTGCCTGCAAGAGCTGTATTACTGCCATTTGTCATTAATATGAGTCACAGCATCATCAGTCCCAAACATCAAAACCATTTCTGCTTAACTTTGGGAAATCTATAAAAATTCTTTAAATACACATCTGGCAATTGCAGTATTGAAGATTTTGCAGCAATTGCCCTCACAATCAGACACCCTCAGAAATGTCTATGAGATGCTGAGCTACCAGACAGCATATTTATCAAAGCATTAAATCAAGCAGGTGAATAAACCGTATTCTGATGTCTGACAGCATATGTCAGGACAGTCAGGAGAGTCTAAGCTAAGAGTTAACTGGCACAGCTTGTTCATGCACAACTTAGAACTGGAACAATTTCCCAAGCCACTGGATTTCATTCTCTGATATTACAGAGGTCACCTTAATGCAGTTCCATCCATAAATGCATCAGGCACTAAGCTACTAAGAGTAATTCAGTCACCATCTCCCAATAAAAAAAGGTTCAAAATTCAAAACGGAATTCCTCTGAGATACATAAACTTTCATTGAATTCTAAATGTAGGTTTGAATCAAGGCCAGTTTTTCACCCACTTCTTGCACTAACAATGAGCTTTAATTTAAATAGACCTTCTGTTGCGGTGTGGCAGCCCGCCCCTGGGCTGTCTAACACCAGCCAGAAGCTAGTAGCCAGGAGACTCCAGCAGTGGGACCTGGTTAATGGGCAAACTCCCCAGGGTTAGGGTGACAACACAGAACCCTCTCAGCAGCCCTTGCACCCCTATGTAGATGTCTCCCTGGGCATTGGATCCTGGTTTCCCCTCCCTTCTCCCCTATACTTGGTTATCTTCCAGAACCTTCTACCTTCCTCAGTAGCCCATTGGCTCTTTGCTCCCTCTCCCCGCCTTCCTTGTTCCCCATTGGTCCTCGGTGTATTTCCCCGCCTCTGTAACACACCTTTGGCCCTCAGTTATTGGTTCCCTAGGGTTTCCACGCCCCTCTTCGTCCCTGGTTCTTAACCCCTTGTCAGCCTTTGTTCGGGGCTCTCTTGGCACCCCGCTCTTGGACCCTCATCACCCCGTAATAAACCCTGTTCCCGTGGAGCTATGTCGGAGCCTGTCTGCTTCTTTGCTTCTTCCCGCGCCGTTGCCACCTGGAAGCTGCCAAGCCCAGTGTGAGCCTCGGCTGCTTCCCCACTGCAAACAGGTCCAGCGACTCAGGACAACCCTTCAGGTAACTGACACTGCCCATGGAATTCGGGTCGGGGCTAGTGGTGTCAACCTTCTACTTCAGTAATCTTTACCTGCCTTCATGCACCTTTAAAAGATAAACATCTGCTCTCAGATTTCATTTTACCAAACTTACATAGCATCCTCAGGGTCTCTTTCCCAAATATTCATACCCACAATTTGTGTTTGTAGTTTGAGTACATTGTTCTTGAACATGGATGAACAGAATTGTCCACAGCACTCTAGATTAATATAGCAGTGTTGCATATAGGTAAAGCCTTATAAAATGAAGGCATTGTTGCCTTTGTAAAATCATGGCTCAGGCCTGCTACTTCAGCTAAGTAGAAAAGGACTAAAATATGGGAAAGATACATAGCTGAATTAGGGATAGAAAAACATGCTGCATGACTATTGCATGTTCACATCGTGGTGTGTGGTGGTTGGTTGAATTATGCTTGTTATGTTTTAAAACTATGCAAACAGATAACCAGCTAAGTGCTTAAAAAGGCCAGATTTTTGCAATAAAGTGCTGATGCTTGCCACCATCCTCAGCGTCAGTCTTTCGTGTCCACTGTCAAATGGTGACCCCAATGTGATAGAGTTGTGA
Organism: Eulacestoma nigropectus; assembly: GCA_013397775.1. Taxonomy (NCBI): domain Eukaryota; kingdom Metazoa; phylum Chordata; class Aves; order Passeriformes; genus Eulacestoma; species Eulacestoma nigropectus. The sequence goes on from VZTE01000547.1 coordinate 38,672, forward strand.
CGTGGACCTGAGAGCGCTGGCAGTAGAGCCCAGTCTAGCAGCACTAGGCAGAAAATGAGAGCCTGAAAGTCTGGACAATCTGCGAAAGCAGAAAGAGACACCTGACCCCAGGTGAGCAACTGGGAACATAGACATGGGGGCTCAACTATCAGCAGAAGAAACAGGATCTCAGACTACGGTGAGAACTGCAACCGGCAACGAAGCCCTGCGGACCCAGAACAACGGGATATTGGATTGCAATGAAGAGATGGACTACAACTCACCCTTACGACCCTGGACCCCTTAACTGCAAGCAGGAAGCAGAGCTCCAACCCTGCTACAATGACAGGGGACTTTTTTGTGGACCACAATTCAACAGAGAGTGAGACGATAGCACAGCCTATGAGATTAGGTCAGTGGTGTTCACTGGATGAAGAGCCACAGAACTGTGAGTATCCTGTGACCAGGGAGGTGTCCCAGGAGCATGGGTGCAGCTTAGGGATCTTGCAGCACATTCTCCACATTGGAGCAACTTTTATTACGTGTTAAAAAACCCTGTAACTGTTCCCTAAATAAGAATGGCTTTGATGCTAAAAATTCCTGCGCATATCTGCAGCAGGGACTGCTAGAAAGGCTACCGATAATGAACCCGGGCACAGATCCAAGGAACGGATCCAGGGAACAGATCAATCCTCATCTTAGGGTAACAGACTCAATAAGCGCGATGTTGCAGGCACTACCGATGCCCCCCTGTTATGATCCAGTTTAAAACCAGGAGAGCAAAGAAAACTAAGTCTCTGTGCATAAACCGGAAAGAACTAAGAAGGTTCAAAATATTCCCAAAAATGAGATTAAAACCAAACAAGGTTAGATGTTGGTGCCAAAAAATTGATGTATTTTATTTAATAGTAAAAGAGGCAAAGAGCAGGAAAGAGAAAAGAAAGAAAGAAAAACAGAGTGTGCGTGGGGGTTGGGGGGACAGGGAGAGGTGACAGGGGTTAGGTGGAAGCATATCACCCTTCCAAGGGTCCCAACAACGTCTCATTGCTCCCCTCCATCTGGTCTTCTGGTGGTGAGGGTCCCCCGTCGGTGCCATCACATGCCACTACACGCAGCGCCACACCACCACACACCGAAGAGTACAGAATCCTATGGATTAATATATGCTTTGGGCAGGTGGGAATGCCCACACACCTCCCTTGCAGGGGCCAACTTGACACACTGTTCCTTGCAACACTGAGGGTCTGTTGCATCATCTCTGGTGCTCTGGTGCAGGGTCTGGGGACCCCTTGGGGAGGGTCCTTTGATGGGTCATGTCACCCCCTTCTGCTGTGGATAAGCTTTCTCCCCCTGGGTGAAGGGCCCCTTAATTGGGCTCCTCTGCACGGCAGAGGATGGGCAGTCACTGCACCTCTCATCAGAGGCTTTTCCAGCACACACCCAAAGCCTCTCTCTCCCCACCCTTNGTCACTGCACCTCTCATCAGAGGCTTTTCCAGCACACACCCAAAGCCTCTCTCTCCCCACCCTTTGCTGTGAGGGTCTGTTCGAGCCTGGCAGCTGATAGCCCTGGGGCTGTGGTCTCCACCTTGAAGGTGTTAAGCTTATGCTTTGTGAATGGCCCCAGCCCTGAGTTTGTTACTTTATCTTACCTTTGTCAGCGAGCAGGTCCAGGGCCTCTCAGAGCCCCACTCAGGGTGTGGTAGTCTTCTCTGCAGCTTTTGTAACACAGTTTTAAAAGTCCTTCATGAAAATGTTTAAGTCATAAACTACAATATTTCAGTCTCTGACACCCCCCTGGAATAGCTCAGCCTCCAGGCTGTTGGCCCCTCTGGTGCCGGCTCCCTTGAGGCAGCGGTTATTCTGCGGGCTATGCGGCACCCCCCTTGCCAAGAGCTACTTGAAAGTGAAGAGATGAAATAACCTAGAAGATGTCTGTGTGTCTACATTCCATTTCATAGTTAGGAAAACTTGTATCTTGTTTTAAGCTTCTAGGAAGCACTTAATTTGTCCTGAA
>VZTE01000550.1:2944-30911 GCA_013397775.1 Eulacestoma nigropectus
TTTTTGTTTGTTTGGTTTTTTTTTAATAAACAAAAATAACTTGTCAGCAGATGTAGTTTTGTCTCATTTATTCTTGTCAGGACTAAAGTGGAATTTTTCTAAGATTTCATTTCTCTGCATTTTTTACTGTGGCAGTTTTGTTCTTTTTTGCCTTTCTCCTTGAAGGAATGATGTTTTTCTCCAGAAGAGGCAGATCTGAATCCTCAACTTTTTGGAGTTATTTTGCAATTAAAATAAGCAAGTATCTTTTTTGCTTGGTTGATTGGTTGGGGGCTTTTGCTTCAGAAAAGAGATTGGAGACTTTTAGGATATTATGGAATTTTTTGAGTAATTTTATATTATATGAACGATGAGGAATGCCAGAAGGATTTCAAAAAAATTGAGTAAACAAAAAGTGGCAAGGAAGCTTTAGCATGGATAAATATAAAGTAACATATTAAGGAAAATATATTTATATTTCAGGAAAGATATTTTGAAGACAGTTTTTAAATTCCACTGAAATCTTCTATAAAATGTGCAATAACAACTCAAAAGTAAAAAAAAGTTAGGCATGATAAAGAGGGTATTGCACGCAATTTTCCACTTCTCCATTTCTGTGAACATCATCATTTCTTCGATGTGGAAATAATAAGGTTGTTATTCGTCAAATCCTACTGTATTAGAACTTTTAGTTCTTATTGCCCTTTATGGCTGTGAAGGCAGACAATACCAGTGAGTTTAAAAATGGATGAGATTCATGGACAATAAGACCAAAAAGGGAAGTAGACACCTGCCATCTTCTCTGTCCAGTGACAGCAGATGCCAGGAAATGAACAATCGCAGAATCATAGAATGACTTGTGTTGGAAAGGACTTTAGAGATCATCAAGTTCCAAACCCCCTGCCGTAGACAGGTGCACCTTTTGCTAGACCAGGTTCTCAGAGCCCCATCCAACCTGGCCTTGATGACTTCCAGGGATGGGGCATCCACAACATATCTGGGAAACCAGTTCTTTTGCCTCATCACTCTCAAAGTGAAGAATTTCTTCCTTATATCTAATCTAAACGAACTCTTTTTCAGTTTGAAGCCATTCCCCCTTGTCCTGTCACTTAATGCTTTTGTAAGTAGTCTCTCTCCATCATTCTTCTAGAAACACTTTACGTACTAGAAGGCTGGAGTTAGGGCACCCGAGGCCTTCTATTTTCCAGGCTGAACAATCCCAGCTCTCAGCCTTTCCTCCTAGGAGAGGTGTTCCATCACTCTAATCAACTTGGTGACCCCCTTTGGATTCTCTCCAACAGGTCCAGGTCCTTCCTGTGTTGGGCACTGGAGTAACTCCAGGTAGAGTCTCAAAAGAGCAGAGCAGAGGGGCAGAATCCTCTCCCCGTGGGCCCTGCTGCTCACGCTGCCTTTAATGCAGCCCAGGATACAATTGTCTTTCTGGCCTGTAACAACACATTGCCAGCTTATGTCCAGTCTCTCATCCATCAGCACTCTCAACTGCTCCTTGGCAGGGCTGCTCTTGAGCTGTTCATTCCCCAGCCTGGATTGGTATTGCGAACTGCCCTGACCCAGGTGCACCTTGCATTTGGTCCTGTTAAACCTTATGAGATTCCCACGGGCCCACTTCTCAAGCTTGTCTCCCTCCCTCTGGAAGTCAACCTGTCCTTCACATGTGGCAACCACACCAGTCAGCTTGGTCCTAACTTTTCTAATCCTTTGGGATCAAGGGAGACTCTTGATTAAATATTTTTTAAAGCTGATTAAACCATCTCCAGGGTTCTATGAACACAGTTTAATCTAAAGTATTAGTATGGGTGGGATAATGTAAAATTTTAAGTAGTGAAGTACAGTGAGGCAAAATACAGTCCCAAAACTGTATTCAGACACACTTCTACTTTCTGATTCTTTAGGCCAACACTATTTTTTTCTGAAAGTCTCATTACTTAAATTATTTTGAAGTAGACATCTGGTAAAGACAGAGCACGCTGTACTCTACTACTAACCAAATATTTACCACATAACATGTAAATATATCATACCAATATGTCAATAAGTAGTAGCAGATACTACTAAAGGACAAACACATGTATGGATGTAATGTCTGCATCATCAACAATATGGTGAATAACAATAGAAAATTACAATTTTTTCTTTCCTAAAAATAACCATTAAAAACCTTCATCTTTCTGTATTTCATAAAGACAGCAAAAGCTACATTCACAGCCATCCATGAAAACACAAGTGTCATCTGTAGACTGAGTATCAGAGTAGCCTGTGACAGAGGAGGATATTGGAAAATAGGCGGAAGCTACAGGATAATTTAAATTTAGCTGTCTTATCTGAAATATTATGTAGTCATGCTTCTAGGTCTTCCTAGAAACCTAGATTTTCCTAGTTACACTTCTGACACCTCAATTCACTGAGTGTTTTAAAACAAAAATGATATTTTTTATTTATTTTTTTTCCATTTTCTTCCAATCTGAAAATTAGTCTGTAATAGCCGTCAGATGTGAGACCAAATAGGCAAAGTAGAAATAGCAAAAACAGTGCCAATCAAGCATATATTATTTTAAAGTTATTTCTTTAACTTTTTCCAGAAACTAGAGATACAGATGAAATGATATGGTTTGTGCAGGTTTCATTCAATGCAATTTTCAAACTCTTTTCTATCATCATTTATAAGCTCTTTTTTTGACTACTATTCAACAATGTTTTCTATCAAATCTATATTTTTCATAGTTTTGGCTTGTCCTTACTGAATGCATGAAAGAAATGCCTGAATGCTATTCTTCTACAATGGTCTTCTACAATACCCTCTTTGTAAGGTATTCATGATCAGTGATGGTAAGGGATGGCATGCTTGAAAGTGAACAGGAACATGTCCATTCACCTGGAACAGAGACAAAAAAAACCCTAGGACACAGTATCAAAATTATTGACAATACTGTCAACATTCACTTCAGTTGAATGTAAAAGGCTGAAATTTCTGTGCCAGGGAGATATTACTCAGAAGATTCTCAAATAAAATGCATTGCCTTACACAGAGATAGGTTTTCTTGGAGTCATTTTAACACCACAAATTTATAACCAATTTGTAACACAATGTGTAGACAGTGAGATGGGAAAATATTGTCCTCAGTAGGACTATGAAAATACTTCATCACTCCTTATGCTATCCTGCATTCAACATGTAGCTCTTGCATGTAGTTACAGAAAGCAAGGTATGGTCTCCACAACATTGCTAATAAGGAAAAATCCATTCTTGCATGAAAAGATCACACTTTTTTTAATTACAAAAGGGAGAAAAAAGTAATTGAATAGCCATTGTAAAAATACCTTTATTGCTGTTATGGTTTAAAATTTTTAAGCATTAATCAGAATGTTTAAAGCCCCTGCTATTTCTCTTTATTTGGTTTGACAGCCACCCTTATGCATCTGCTCACAATGGTAAATGCACAAATAACAGATCATCTTCTTTTTTTCCAATTATCAAGGTCATTGTTTGACAATGTGAAATCATTATTTTTATTTTAAAATGTCATGTTCCAAGGAGATACATAAATCCTATCTCGGCCTTAAGGAAAGCATCTAGGAATCTGTGGAAGGATGAATGTTTGCTTTATCAATTCCAGCCACTTCCCTGTTCTTTACATCTATGTTTTTGGTGGAGGGAGTGGATGCCAAGAATCCTACAGAAAACACCTCTGTACTGTTTGCAGCATTCCCTGTGCTTATCAGAAGATCAGAAGGCAATCTCACCAGCCATTGCAGTTATAATGATCTTTGATATGTCCCCTGTTTCCTAGCAAGTTCAAGGTCCAGAGACTGTATACATTTGCAGGAAAGTTTTGGTACTTTGAAATATGCTAATACAAATATGTTGATCATATCTATGGTTTACTTGCTTTAATCCTATTAAAGTAAAAATGAACTGGTTTCTAAAAGTGGAAGTGGATTTTCAAGTATGTAAAAATTATTTCAAATATATATTTATTATACATGTGTCAACAAAGAGAGAGCGGAACAATCCTTCTAAATGTTATTGGGAAATGAAATAGACACTTTCCTTTCTATCACTGGTTTAAAATCTGAATATCTAGAAGGCCTCCAAGACCATAATCTCTGTTTAGCAGCCCACCTACTGTTACGGGTTGAATTCATATCACTCTAACTATTCATTCTAGTGGCCTTTGTAATGTTCTCTGATTCTAACACCAAAGCAAATACTATAAGAAATGAAATTGTATTATAATTTTATTTAGGTGTAATCTGGATCTTTTAATCCTTTTAAGTGACAGAATGGGAACATACAATATATAAGATGTTCTTTCCTTGAGAGAGCAGAAATATCTGCAGCTGCATAAGAGCTTGGATTTTTATAGCAGCACAATAAAGTGAAAATTTAATTACTTTAAGAGGACAGGGCAGCAATTTTTCTGTGATCACAAAGAAAAAATTCAAACTATAATGCATGGAGCTTGTGCCTTAGTGTACAACAAAAAGAAAAATATAAAGAAGAAGAGGCCAAAGGTCTTTTACCAATTTATATCTTCTACTTTTCATGTTTTTACCACTGGGTACCTGCCTGATATGAAAGTTGAATCAAGTGGCAGATGAACTTCTTAGAAATTTTACTCTGAGCCTTACAATGACAGTAAGATCACATATATAAATTCCATTCTTAAAGTTCAAATAATGATAACAAGCCCGAGAAACTGAGAAAATAAAGTTCGGTTACACTGGATTTTCACTGACAATTGTATTTGTATATATCATGTTTAAAAGTGAACTTTTAAGAGAAAGCGTTATTGAACATATTTGGCATTTCTTTGTCTCCTATCCTTTGTTTATGCAAACAACCTACATAACCGAAATGAGCTATGATATGCATACAAGAGACATAAACATCTTCTAAAACTTTTTGTTTTTGTTTTTGTTTTTGGTTTGGCAAGCACAGTGATCAGAAAGGTTTAAATATCTAAGCTCTGTTTATTTGAACAATTCATGTAAGCAATTTTGGAAATGTTTCAGTGAAAGTTTGAAATGTCATAGACAAATGACGAAGCAGGTCTTGACAGCCAATGTTCCTGCCAGAAGTGCAGACTCTCCTCTTCTATTTATTGGAGGTAGGACTGCAGGAGCTATCTACTGTGGCAAAGTACTTTGATGTAGACCACTGCTTCCAGTTAAATATGGGCTTAACCATTACTGGCACTTTAGTTAAAGACATGTGTTTAAAACATGAATGTTTTCCTTAATATTCTTTGTTTTTAAGCAAAGCATTATGACATTTAAAAATATTTAAAAATATATAACTCATTGTCAAAACAGGCTGTGAATTTCCATTTTTGTTTTTGAAAAGTTCAGGGTTACTTATTTAGTAAGTAAGTTGGTCATGGCTTCCAATGTGTCTCACATATTTCTGAAAAGAGGAAATATGCAGCACTATGAATAACCGTTCATTGAATTCTGATTTTAAAATTTGAATTGTAGTTCTCAGCATTAAGGTCCACAGCCAAAAATCTAGCTAGCAAGAGGCTGTGTAGCACCTTAGTAGTCACTTTTTATAGTAATTGAATTAGTGGTGTATAAATGTTATTTTAATGAGTTTTCATATTAATAATTTGTTACTATCATCTACAGTCTTTTCCAGATCAGCTTAAAGCGAAATTTAATAAAAAAAGGCATTTATATTTTGTATAAGATTCACTGAACAATCTCTGACCATAAAACATCATGTTCATTGTTTCCACATCAGTTTTATTATTTAGGTAAAGGATTTTTGAAAGAGTCTTTATGACTGAACTTTTATTATTACAAGCATGTTCATATTTCAAAGCAAGTCATGCATTTTCATTATGAGAAAACAATTTTTTTTAGTCAAAAAAAACCCCTTTAAAAATGGTTCACCTAAAATTTTTAAAATATAGTAAAGTATTGCTGTAGGACATCAACTATTTTCAAGAAACCTTTATATCTGACTTTCCAACAGAAGAATTCAAACTTCAATTCTAATTAGCACCTCCACTTTTGTCAAGGTTATTTGTCAGGAATAATGTGGAATTAATGTCTCTAAATGACCTTTCGGTCAATAAAGCTCCCAGATTTCATATCTGCTGATAGAATGACATGAGTGCAAGTAATAGTAGTTGTTGTGGCCATTGCCTAAAGCCAGCCCTCGGAAAGCATATGGCATGTACTTTCAGGCTTGTTTTGGTTATATGACAGTCTGGATTTTAAATGAGGCACCCTGCTTTAATACAGCTGGCTTACATGTGCTCTACAGCACACTTCCCCATGCTTCCCACTCTGTGTTTGCAGGCTTGGCTTCCAACGCCTCTGTTCTTCTGTTCCCTAGCTTTTCAAGAACAAAACCTGCTAATCATTCCAGATTGTCATTAATTATGTAATAAGAACAAATGAGTACCAAAAATTAGGATAAAGCCATAAAATTTGTTTGAATTCAATACCATTTGAACACTTGTTTTCAAGGGAGGAAAGCAGTTGCATTTACTATGTTGTTCCGCAAGTCCTTACTCTGTTACATTACAGTATAAAATGCAGCAATTAAATATGAGCAATTTTCAGATGTCTTTTTAAGAGGTAACATATAATGTAAGATTTTTTTATCAGTCCTTCAACCAGTAAATTGACTTGATGGGCATGAAAGAAGCCAGTTTGTTGCTAATATAGGACTTTCTGCATCAAGTCTTTGACTTAGTTTAGAATTTTTAAAGCTATTTTAACAGACATTTCAAATATTATTCACTAGACAGAAGTTTAATTCCCCTATTCTCTACAACTTGTTTGATCAATAAACTGATGCAAATTACTCCCAAGAAATTGCAAATAACTCCCAATAAATGATTCTTCTAAGCTTTAGTCTGCATTATATCAAAGAGCTTCTTATTTTCTTTTTCGTTTATGGTTCTTTCACAATCCAATTTCTTTAATATTCAAAAGTCAAATCAATTTTTACTAATTTACTTATTTTTGTCAATTGCATTTGGTACACTACATTAAATAGTCTGCTTTCAATAATCTATAGCCTCCTAACCCTACTACAATATTGATCTTATGCAGTACTTCATTCCATTTACTTCCAGAAAATCTCACTTAGCTAAGATTTGTACTTTCTCACACTAGCAGGTCTGTAGGCCAGACCTTGAAAACTATATAGTTAATTGATTCACACAGAAATTAGAAATTTAAAATAATCAATATAAGACTTGGTAGACTTTTTTTTTTTTAAAGTCAGCATCTTTGTATTTTAACTGGTTCTCTAAGTTACAAATTTCTACAGTTTCCTTGATGGTATCATGGTTATACAATTAGAGTGACAGTACACTGATACTGTAATAATAAATAATATAATTATTATGTATTTCAGCTTTCTAGGCAGCAAAACTTATTGAAATCCTCCTTCAAGATCAGAAAAGCTTTGTCTAGTCCTGCTGTGTTACTGGTAGAGTATGAATTTATATCATTCCACTAAAAGAAAAAAGTCTTTAGAGTGAATAAGAAATAAGAAATCTGCTTTTATGATTGTGGGCATATTGTAATTTTTTTTGGCTCTACAGATAAGATTTTTCTACTTGCTCATTCCCTTTTGCCTTGTGAATAGAAATGCAACATTTTCTCAGAATACCAGTACCACTCTGTTAGAACTCTTTTGGAATATCTCTGGCAATCACTAATATTCTCGGAGTGGACTGGATTGAGAATTGTAGCCTCATGTGTAAATTTTTTGCATGTATAAATGATATATTGATTTATTGGAGAAATATTTATTTTATCGAGCAGAAAATTTTAATTTTTAAAAAACGAAGTAGTTTAGGAAAGACTCAGATTATATAAGAAGTACACAGCAGTTTGCAAATTGCAGATCTGCAAAGTTCAGGTATTCTTTTGTCTGATTTTATTAGTAGAATCTGTTTCTCCCAAATCACTGTACTGGATTACTAACCCAGTTTGTTGAGGAACACTCCAGTATCTGTTATTCTTTAATCCTGAATTGTTCTGTTCCACAGTATGAGAGGAGTCTAATGTTACCGCAATTGACTTTTCTATCCTGTAATAACTCTGAGAATCGGGTAACTATTAAAGATTAATTTATACGCTACAATCCAAATATTATTATGAAGTTTAGAAACTCAACAGAATGAAATTAAACCCTGCTTATTACTACTGAAAGTTAAATTAACTCCCAAGAGGTTTTCTCTCTCATTCAACTCAAATGCTTCCAGAAAGTTTATACAGATTCTGTAGTTGGATTGTAATTCTTTGGCAAAACTGTTTTCTTGACTTTTACTTCCATGGACAAGAATGAAAATTCCCCTTCCTGCTAAGCATTCAATTTACTTAAAAAACCTTTTGTCAAGGGTTTTCCTAATATAGAGACATAGTATTTAAACAAGTGGGATTCCAAAACTTAGTGCCTAAAACTATTCAACGCTTAGATACATTATTTTAGAGAAAACCTTGCAACAAAAGTCTCCGTAACACATACATTTTTATATTGTAGAAGTACATTTAGAAGACCAATGCAGATTAGCCTTAAAAATTACACTAACCAGAATGGCCTCTGGGACAGATACTAAATCTTGATCCAAAATCTGAAAAATCTTGCAATATCCTAACTAATCTCATAATGATTAAAAGCCCAAACTTCTGAGGAAATTGTGAAATCAGGACTTATGCCTTCAGTTCTAGAATTTGTGTGCGCTGCAGTAAGCAGAACTATAAAAGAACTTCCTGACTTTACAACTGCAATGACAGAATGTAGATAGCTAGAAAGCTATATTCATTTATAATCCAATACTAGAGATGTTTAAGATCTTTCTAGAAACCAGAAATAAAACAAATTCTGTGAGTTTTGTTTCTTTTTATGCTAGTGAATTGATGTTTAGAGAAATAGGGAGCACAGGAATAGTTGCATGGTAAAGTTTGCGGGGGAAAATATCAACTCCAGACAAATATACGAAGCAACTTTCTAGACATTGATGCTGTACCAGCAGTGCTCTGTGTATTTGAAAAGTCACAACAAATATACAAAAAAGAGGCATGGTTTCAAACTGCACGCTATTCCAAGGCAAGCATGATCTACAGTAAATTACAGCATGTTTTTCTCAGGATGTAGGAGAAACTCTTGTTTAAATATCTCTGGTCTACATAGATTTCCTGTCTTAGCTTACAAACCATAAAACAGGGTTGGAAGTCAAATGTCTCGTGGAAACAGTGCCCAGGAGATAGCTTTTACATAAAGAAGCCAGCAGAAAAGGCCTCAAAAGCCCACTGGCTCTAGGATCTTTATTTGCATTCATAGTGTGTCTCATTTAAGTTGAGAGTCACTGAATTACAGATACTGGCATTCTTGAAAGCTTTTGCTGAAAAAAAAGCCTAATCATAATTGAAAGATGTAGCTTAAGCTCAGTGAGTCATCTCAATTCTGCAAAGCATTACTATTAAATGTCTCATAAAATAATTATTCTGTATTACACTCTTCAACGTTCTATCACTTTTAGCATTGATAGCTAAAAGCATACTTTGGGACAATGAATTATCCTCCAGGAACAATATCAAACAATGAGCCACACAGAAGTATTTAAGCAACAAAAAGTCATCTACACAAGAAAATAATCCCATTCTTAAAACAGATTTGCAAGTTATTAGAACATATTGAGACAAAGGAATGAGTTTGTGGTTTCTTCTCCGTTATTTTAATAATTCTGCTGTTTGAATATGATATTTTAAGAATTTAATTTTCATAATATAACATTATACTTTGCATTATAAAATGTTTATTCGAAGTTCAAAGATTCCAATTATAAAAGGCTTAAATGTAATCTGTAACTAGTGTTACCATGACTATAAAAGTATGTGACACTTAGATATTATGAAACTGCAAAGCATCACCAGATATATCTCTTTTCAAAATGTCACTGAAATTGTAGGACCAGAACAATTTTTTGCAAAAGAATCATATTCTTGTTTGTTCTGGGAGAAAAAAAATAAGAATAATCAGGTCATTCAGTGGCAATTTAGGGCTTCAGCAGTCTCTGAAATCATCCTTCGGAATCCTAATGGAAAGTATTTGCCAGTTGAAAAGTAGTTATGAATCTGATTGCACCTCTGTGCGTCATTACATAGATCTATTGCAAAACAAAAATACCTTGTTCCCAGCTTTTCCTGCAACCCACTTAGCATCAGGAAGCAAAGATAAGGATGAACTGTTGTTAATAGAGCACTGTAGTCTGTAGGCATGCATATTCCATTAACTGCATTAACAAAATACTGGGTAACAGAATCGTTACTCTGCTGAAGTCAGTGTCAAAATTAACTAGGATAAGAATTTCACAAGAGCAGGGTTTTCAACTGTTATGTTTTCCAAAAAAATAAATGTATCTTTTAATGACTTTTAGTTGTTTCATGCTTACGTTAATGTTATGCAAGCTGAAGATGGGCAAAGTAAATTTATTTATTTATTAATCTGTTGAGGGCAAAAATAAATATTTCTGCATGACTGTTAGAGGGGATGAGGACTGCTCATACAGGAAAAATAAGGGAATTTTGGGGGAGAACATGTTCATAAGTATTCACAGGATAGTAGACAATGTCATTCCTAAAAATGTCTGAATAACTGTGAAATACTCAAGTTGTCTTTAATATATATTATAAACCCTGGGTATACAAATATACATCCTGCTTGACTATGTGCATGCATATGTATTACATGGGTGCAAATGAAGAATTAGTCAGAACCTTAGGACTAATAAAAGAAGTGTATAAAGTGAGACAGAAGCAAGATTTAATGCATGGTTGCTTTTTTCTTTCCCTGTTATATTTTTAAATGTAATTAAAAGTTTTTTGTACAGTACAGTACCTATCAAACCTGCTATTAGATACCTTTGAAAGCAAGTTATTGACTACTTCTATCAGTGCTAAAGTGCCTGAAAAGCATCATTATTTTAGAATTTAGTAACTAGTGCCTCTAAGAAGGAACAAATGCTGTGCTCACAAATGTTATAAAGCTGCTGCAGTGACTTCATCGCAATCTACAACTTCCTCAAGTGATCAGTGTTTTAGGAGGCGGCAGGTGCTGGTCTCCTCTCTCTGGTGACCAGTGACAGGACATGAGGAAATGCAATGAACTTGTGTCAAAGGAAATTTAAGTTGAACATTGGGAAAAGGTTTTTCACTGAGAGGTTGGTTTATCACTGGAAGAAGTTATCCAGGGAAGTGATCAGAACACCAAGCCTGACAGAGTTCAAGAGGTATCTGGACAATGCTCTTAGTCATATGGTTTTAGACAGAGCAGAGAGTTGGACTGGGTGATCCTTATGGGTCCCGTCTAACCTCAGGTATTCTTTGATTCTATGATTCCATGCCGTTTAGGGTATGATGCTTATTCATGATTGCTAAGGAACTATTTTCTCTTGCGCAAAGTTTTTTGGTTTGATTTTCCATATTATACTTGTAAACGTAATATGGAAAATGTAATTTGGAAAATGTGAAATTACCGTTCCTGGAAGTGTGTAAAAGGAACATGCATGTGCTACTTGGGGATATAGTTTTATGGTGAGCATGGTGGTGCTAGCTAAATGGTTGGATTTCTTAGAGTCTTTTCCAACATCAATAATTCTATATGTTATTCTATATATTTATACAGAGCAGTGTTATCTAATGAAAAGAGTGAATAATTATTTTTTACTTTGTAGTGACTAAGTGATACCAGTATCTCTGTATCAAGGCTTAGTCACAGATGCAAAGTTTGTGTATATATATGTGTATCTATAGTCTCTCTTATTAGTAAGCCTAAGGTTTTTAGCTGGCTGGAAAAAATAATTCCACTAGACATCTGTGGCCATGGAGTGATTGAAACTAAGTCAGACATGATACCTATCTGGAATTTTTTTTTTTTTTTTTTTTTTTTTTGAGGAAATATTTTGAAGTTTTGTAGCAGTTATTAACAGAATATATGAGTTGAATTCATCTGACCCAGCATAAAAGTTGACACAATTTTATTATGCAATTTGCTTTTAAAGATGATAGAATACTACAGGTATGGCTGGTGATAAAGTTTCCCATGCTGTACTATGTGTATCCAAAATATGTTAAATGAATCAAAAGCTTGATTAATTAGAAAAAGTTCCTTATTGGTTAGCTGTGATGTTACTTTACTAGATGTTTAAGTTAAGTGAGATTAATCCTGGCCCTTTGGTCTGTTTTGCTTTAAGTCTTAATCACATTATCAACTTTTTATTTGTGTGTGTTTCTACGGGAGAAACACTGCAAAGATTCTGTCCAGTTTTTGGAATCTCAATAGTACTGAAATGGCCAGGCACTTTTTACTAAAAAAAAACCAAAAACAACAACAACAGCAACAAAAAATGCAACAAAAAAATAACATGATTAGGAAAGCCCAGATAATGTATGGAAATTCTACTTTAGCACTTGTCAAAAAATGCCTTTCAGAAGCAGAATGTGCTAAAGAATAAGAAATGTACAGCAGAAGAAAGGTTTTATATAAAGTCTCTTCCTAAGTACATGCATCAGTTTCTCATTTTTTTATAACTCCAGGGCCTCTACTGCAAGAGCACCTCTAATTCATTCCCATTTGTGGAGACCTTGTTTTTTCTGTTTCCTCAAAATGCAATGTTATCTAATGTTATTTCATGCTGAGATGAAACACCGACTGTATCAGTAAGGATAACTGCTGAGAAAGAAGAACAAAAGAATTGTATACATCTAATAGTCTAACATCTTCACTGAGGATATGCTGAGCTAGTAAATATGCATCATCTGTCCCTAATGAATTATCTCATGCAGTATTGGTTCCAGCAAATTGTTGTATATGGAAAGATGCTAAGACTGTGCAAAAACTTTTATCAATAAAGTAGACCTGGAAATATGTTCTTACTAGCAAAAAACCCCCAAAAAACAAATAAATTCAAACTTTTTGTTGAATTAGTTTTCGCTTGAGTTTGAAATATGTTCTTGATCTCAGCTATTGGGGAATCAGTCTTCTGATCTTACCAGCAGCTGGTTAATATTTTATATGCTTTCCTGGTGTAGGCCAGAATAAAACTAAATTACACTGAAGATGCAAACGAGATTTTTGCGCATCACAGATGCACACAACCCACTGACAAGAGCATTCGACCTAAACCTTAACTTCGAGACCATGACAGTCATGTGGGAATCTTTGCTATTCAAGTGTTAGAGCATTCTAGAAGTGATAATATTTGAAATGTGAAAGGATTCCCTGGATCATAGTTAAAAAATAGCCTATAGAAACAATATCTCATCTGATTTTACATCTAATTTGTACAGAGAAAGATGTACTAAAAGAACCTGTTCCTGCATTGGAGCCTCGCAGAAGATGAGACAAAGTGAGGACAAATTTCCATAAACTTCTGATAATTCACACAAGTGTCACAAATATACTGTGAATAGGACAGCAGGAAAAGGTTCATCATTCTGCCATTCTCTTGAAGAGAGAACAGTGGCTGGAAAGGAGCCCAGCAGAAAAGAACCTGGGGTTGTTGGTTGACAGGTGGCTGAACACGAGCCAGCACTGCTGGCCAAGAAAGGCAATGGCATCCTGGCCTGTGGAGTGTGGCCAGCAGGACCAGGGCAGTCATCATCCCCCTGTACACAGCACTGGTAAAGCTGCACCTCAAGTCCTGTGTCCAGTTCTGGGCCCCTCACTTCAAAAAAGACTCTCAGGAGCTGGAGTGAGTCCAGAAAAGGGCCATGAAGCTGGGGCTGTTTATCCTGGGGAAAAGGAGGCTCAGGTTTTTATTGCTCTCTAAAACTACCTGAAAGGAGGTTGTAGCCAGGTGGGGACCAGACTCTTCTCCTGGGTCACTAGTGGCAGGACAAGAGGAAATGGCCTCAGGCTGTCCAAAGGGAGGTTCAGACTGGGCATCAGAAACATTTTTTTGCTGACAGGGCAGTTAAGTATTGGAATGGACTGCACAAGGAGGTGCTGGAATCACCATACCTGGAAGTGTTCAAGAAACAACCGGATGTGGTACTTAGTGGAGAACTACACTTTGAAAATAAGGTGATTCTTTTTTTTAGGAATGTTTACATTTTTATTTTCAGTTATTAAAACCTACTATGAATATCTTCTGATATAATTCTCTGTGTTCTTGAAGTTATTATATATTTCTATTTTAGGATTTTCTCCTCCTATATGGTAAATACTGCAAATAAACAAGTAAAAATGAAACAAAACAAAAGGAAGGTTCAAATTTACAAACTAGTGGCATGTCAAATCCATCAAGTGAAGTAGAACATAGAATTAAAAAATACATCTTGAAACAAACACTAGGATTTAAAAGAAGCCAGCTTTAGCTGAGCTGTTAAATAAATATGGCTCCAGTAAAACTCTTCCATTTCACATGACAGCACACTATTAAAAGGAATGGTTGATAGGAGTTTGTACGATACACCATTCTTGTGTATGTTTTATATTGGATATGGCAAAGTAAAAAAACTACCTTAGGGATAGATTTTCAAAACAATAACTCTATAATGAGTAATATTATCTTTATTCACCAACAGTAGATGGTGTTTAGCTATAGGGGAAAAGTGAAGTTGGAAGAATGTTCATTGTTTCAATTATATATCAATCCTCTTAGAGATTTATTTCCCTCTATTTCTTACAGTAGGAAAATAGCTTAAGTATCGGCAACACTGTCCCACTTGTTCAAATAATTTGTAGACAATAGATGAAACAAAAGAAGTGGTAACCCATTTTAAACCCTAAAGATTATCCAACCTTTATTTTTTTATCTGAAAGGTGCTATTTGAGTCTGGAGATCTATTATCTCTCAGCCAGAAAGGTCACAGGTGAACAGCACAAGAGACTTGCTCATCCTCCAGGCAATGAACATATTACCTGTCCTTGTCTTTTAGACTCTACATAGCAGAAAACAGATTACTAAACTGCTTTAAAATGAAATATTTTTCTTGATTTTCTTCTTAATTATCTTGGTCATTCACTGTAATTAATTCTACATTCTGTCAGTATATCCTAGCAGAAACTCACAAAGAACTGCAAAGTCACACGATATAGGGGTATGATGTATATACTAAATTTAAAATGATGGCTGGAAGTTTTGAGCTTCTAGTTACAGAGATTTTTCAAATCAGTTAATCATCTCTGTTTTCCAGATGAGTACATCACGTAGCTCTATCCATTACAGGGTGAACAAAACTCTGAATTAACCTCTTATATCTCCCTGAACAAGTGCAATAAAACCCTTTCTTTCTGATCATTCTTTCAAAAGCTAGTAGGCGTAGTCAGAATTTGTATAGTCCCAGTGCTCTTATAGCCAAACTCTTATGAAAAGAGATGTTTGGAGCCAGTGGAGATATATTTAAGCAGTTTAATTGCTTCTGTGAAGACGGTTAATTTTGCTTTGTTTTGTTTAATAGAACTTTAGTGGCAAAAAATGAATTAAACTAAACTACATTCTTCAGAATGAAGTAAAAGGAACATGTCTCGTTAACAAAAAAAACCCTCAACAACCAAATGAACAAAAAGTGATAGACTGAGCTTCTGGTTCTGTAAATATGTAGTTTTGGTTTATGATATTTACCAACACATTAATCAATATGTAACAATGCCTCTTCATGGGATGATGTGTGCTCTTTGGCAGAGGAAGGCAAAGCTAGCACACACATCATGCCCATATACTGTACAGCAGACAGCAGTAAGTTAAATTTGACTTCAGAGGACTTGAATGTTTTTCTTTAAATGCTCAAACTTGTCCAAGAAATAGAGAGGCTTTCCTCACTTTTCTCTAAGTTGGTTAAATAGGTAAATAAGTCATATTTATTTTAAAGCGGAAGCACTAAAGTAAGGATATGTGAAATAGTCCCTTTCATATAACAGAAGCTATGTCATCTATTACCTCAATTTCATGAGAAGGAAGTGTGAGAATCTCACAGAGAGACAGTACTCTGATCATGTTACTAATGTACACTCTGAGTGTATTACCAGGTCTGTAGTGTTCCCAGCAAAATGTAGCGAGCTTTGTAGCCTACCCGGAGCCAAAGCAAGGTGATGTCCTTGGTCTTCTCAGATTCTTGCATTCACCTTAGAAAACCTCTTCCTTACATATATCATCTGCATACCACATACTGAATGAAGATACTCATAACCTTTTTCACCACGTTGAGCCCATAATGTACCATACCGTGCTTCATCATGGCTATAGTATTTCTGAAACACAAGTCAGCTGGCTGAGAGATTGCATAGCTGACTGTAAGCTGTCATGCAGACATTCGCAGAAGCTGAGTCCTAGTTCATGCCAAGAAGTACTGAAAAAGTATTTTTCAGTGTCCCCAAATTATGCTTTCATGTAGAGTTGTCACAGTCATGTATTAATAGCTGACAGTAATTATAACAGGGAAAGTAATTAAAAAATATCACTGTTATGTATTGATAAACACCTGAATTCATATTGTCACTGTCTAAAAGCACTGCACACATAGGCTGATCTTATTTTTGTAACTTTTGATATATTTAAATAAATATTGCTATAAACCCCAGAAATCTTTTGGTTAGACTTAAATAATCTGTAATTTTATAAGAAAGATTATTTAGTGGGTTTAGTTTATGATAATGATATACTGTAAACACACATATTATTTTTAAAAAGTGAAATTGTCTCAATAATACTTTATGTAAAATGCTGATAGCAAACAGATTCCATGTATGGTTAGAATCAGATATGTTTTCATGAAGTGGGTGAGGAATTTTTTTAATTTAATTTTTATCATGTCTTGCAGACAGTTTTAATAACAACCCTTTGGGATAAAATGCAGTACAGCATTTAAATATAGTTGCCAGTGTGCTGTGTTGTCAAAAGAAGGAGATGAAAGCTTCCTCTCATATAAATATCTATTCATAGGTCATTGCTTGTGCAAAATAAGATTTACATATATGCACCGTCTTTAACCAAGAGGGTTAAGTCTTATTCACAAATAAGGAATAGCACATTACTGTGGGTTGTAAATGTGTAAATGTTATTAGTTTTTTCAGTGAATTTACTAGGCAATGATATATTCAAAATCTTTTAAAAACTGTATTTTTTCCATACTCTGAATATTTTCTTCTTTAATTTTATTCATGTAAGTCTTATTTCAGGGTTCAGTGCATATATAAGAGATTTTAGGCCTAAAATTACCTATATATTATAGTCTATCTGTCTTATAGATCTACTTGCCATGAGAGATTAGCTGCTCACAAAACTGATTCCTATCATCCATCTATCATTAGCTTCAATCTCCCAATGAAATAGACTAATTCATCACTATTATTTTGATGTCATTCATCTCTATCTTTACCCTCCTGATTCTACTGGGGCCAATATGCTTCTCGAGCATTCATATTCACAAAATGTCTCAAAACCAGTATCTCCTGCATGGAGCTTCTGTTGATTGATTCTGGTAGTTCCAGTACTACTGCTACCACATTGCTCCTTGTATGACACATAACCACCTCTTAGGAGTTAAGCACTTAGCTACAAATACTGATCAGAGCTGCAGTGTGAACTCATCCAAAGTTCAATGAAATCACATAACCAATGTATTTTGGGACACAAATTTTCCTTAATTTTATCTGCATCATTTCATACCTCTAGGTGAGGTCTAAACTGGTTTGAATCCAAACATTAAATATAAATTTCAAATAGATCTATGTTAATGTTTTCCAAAAAAATATTTGCTTGAATTTTGAAAGTAGTGTCATAGAGTCACAGTAAAACTTCAGAGGAAATCTACCTTCCTATCTTTCTCCAGATCTACACAGCAAATTAGTGTGAAATTTAACTGAAAATCAGGAGTTTTGGCAACTTGAATTTTCATCAGAATTTCTGTTTGTATATACTTGTAAGACACATTGCTGTTATTGTTGCTGTCATACTAATGCTAGAAATATGAAGCTGTGAGAGTAACAACTTCTTTGCACACATCTGTCCATGGCCTATCTATCCTGAATTTTTTAATATCTATATTGGATAGGCCAAAAAAGTGACAGAATGTTACAACTTAATTTTAGTAATACTATGCAACTTTTCTTTTGTGCTCATATTTTTCTATTGCAGTTTTACTTTTATTTGTTTTGTCTATCACAATAGAAACAAAAAAAGTTTTACAGAGTCACATGAGAATTCATTTTGCATTTAGACAAAATATTGCATATCCAAGACAATATGCACAAAATCAAGACATTTCTAGTTCACATCTCTCACTCTTTTTTTTTTCCAGAGGTGTAAAGCAACATTACTGTATTACGTAGCATAAGTCATTCACACTACAGTCTTAAGTCTTTCTTATATTAAGGCCTTTATCACCTGACACACCAGTTTTAAGCTTCCTAATACTAACTCCTTGTTGAGCATTTACCTAAATGATACCTCATTTGAAAATCAGCTGCATAATACAAATGAATCTGCAGACTTCTAAATGTTGTTCAAAAAAATTAATAGGAACTCTTCCCAAAACAGATCAAGGAGACTAAGCATGTTGAATTTCTAAATCAGAGTTATCTGATTGTAGTATATTATACAACAACTATATACATATAGGATCTTTAAACAAAGAAACAAGGATAGAAACAGAGAAAAGAGTTTAGGATGTTTGCATATTTGCTGCTCAAGATCTTACTCTAAATTTGATGTTCATAAAGCAAGAGAAACTACCTGCTAAAAGGCAATCAAGTATGCACATGGCTCAGGCATTTTGGCACCATTATCTATGCCATGGATATGCTATAGAGTGTGGGTCTTCCAAAAACCTGCAGCTTTATGTTATTGCTAATGCAAGAATATAATGAAAGTAGGAAAGATTTAAAAGTTATCCTATATTCTCACCATTATATACTTTCTACACACAACCGAGGTACATGTACAAAAAGGTGAATTCTACACAGGTTTTTGCTCTGGTCCTGCAGGATCTTGTCTTTTCTCCTGACAACATATATTTATTTTCATCTCAGTAATCTATTGCAGAATAATTATGTGACACTTATGCCAGCAAACTCATTCCTGTAGTTTGTCTCCTGACAGAAGAGAAATCAAAACCGAAAGAAATGGTAGAGAGTTACTTTTAGGTTAAATTCTTCTGGAGAATATATTTCAGTAATAGTGATCTTTTTCAAGTTGCTGAGACATTTGAGAAAAGTTAATTTAGAAATACAGGGAAAGACATTAGTATGAAACTCTTACAGAGTTACACTTACATACAAAGAATAAAGAACATTAACCTTACTATTTAAAAACATTTTTATATTAGCAATATTCGTTTAATATGCTACATAGCTGGTGTCTAGATGTGTCTGCCAAAGGACGTGATTTGTGTTGTTTCTTAAAGGTTTTTATGCTAATGGTCAATTTCATATCTCCTTTATATACCCCTTTATTTTTTAATAATTTCATAGATTTAATTTATTGGAAGTTTGGGGGTTTTAATGATTTATAGAGTTACTTTAAGCAGTTACCTATACTTACGATAGTTACCAGCATCAGTAGTTGTACTATTACAAATACAGCTTCATAGATCATTCATCACAAGGCTGCTGACTGTATAATGTTGGTATTCTAAATATAAATAGAAGCTTCGATTTTATTAGGTAAAGAAATATTAGGATCCAAGTTCTATTGAGCCCATCATTTCCTCATCAAAAATAATGATGAATTAAAATTTAAAATTTAATGTCCAACTCATTTGAGAGTTTATTTTTCCTTTCTATCTTTTACATGCTTATCGTGAAATAAATTATAACCCCACCTGTACACAGTATGGGTTTATAGCCTCAAATTTCTTTATTTGATTAAACTTGGAGTCCTATGGTTGAAGTGCAAAATATGTAAAGCTAAACTCATGCAAGCAGTTGCAGAACTAGAATTCAAAAGTGTAAAATTGCTTAAAGACTCTTAATCTTATAATAGCAGAATATAACAAAATAGCTTTGGAAATGTTCTCTAATATGCTATTTAATATAATATTTAGAATGTTATTTCTTTAATTCTTCTATGTCATGCAAAAATACCAATGAATTAAAGAGAGTAATAGTTTCACGTATACAAAATTACTAATAAAACATACTTGCCAAGAATTATATTTTACATTCTTAGGGAGTCACTTTAAATACATTGTTTTTATTCATCCTGCATGGCAGTTTAATCAGGTTCTTTAATTAGTTACAATTCTACAAGCTTAAAAATAATATTTTTTCATTTTTCATCATAGTTTTACTGTTGTATAATACATAAGAGTCATTTCATATTAGATTACAATTTTAAAAATTCATTATTCTTTTAACTGGGGACAACATTCTCAAAAAATTTAGAATAAGGAATACTAATGTAGCAACAGGTAAAGATGCAGATGCTGAATTATATGAAAATGTTAATCTTTCACTCTTCTGATAAATTATTTAGAGGAAAAAAAGGGGAAAAGTGAAACAACTAAAATATATTTTAACTAATGGCACAATTAACATCAATTATTGGATAATGAAGATTTGCTTCCTTTTAATTGAGATGGAAATGATTCTGAGAAATACTTTTATTTTAATAAGTGGACAAAATAAACTCTGTAGAGAATATAAACCTAGAAAATTAGCCTCCAGTCTTCAAAGTAAACTGATCAGTCTCATAGCATCATAGAATCATAGAATATCCTGAGCTGGGAGAGACTTACATGCTTCTTATTTAAGTGCAATTTTAATCTTAATTATGAGATTTAGAAGATAGCCTGAATCATATAACGTAAATACAAGGGAAAAATTTAGATATTTTTATGAAGATTTTATTTCTCTCATGCTCCAGAGACTTTCAGTAATATATAATATTAACTCTTATTTTTATCCCTGACAATTTTTTGCAAATTAATTAATCCTCTGACATAAAAAGTGCATCTTAAATATTACATGATGAAAACTAGAGAAATTTTTATATAGCTGCCATAGTGTGTTTTCAATTTATTTTATATGTAAACTGTAGATTCCTCTTTAAATTTCAGAAAATAAAGTAGAGACAATGGTGCAAATTTAAATTATAAATAAATAATTGATAAATAGAACTTTAAAGCATTAGAGTTTTTAAGTGGATTAGGAATCTGACAGGGCAGAAAAGAAATTGAGCCCTCCAGTTGCAATTAATAAAGCAAAATTTTAAAACTTTTAAAAAGCTGAAGAAAGAACACATCTCTGGTCCCAGTATGAAATTCCTTCATCTCTCATCATACGACTTCTTGCATTTTGACATGGTTGCTTTATTCTTCCCTAAATTTCTTGCCTTCTTAATCCTAAGACACTAAAAGAGTAAGGAATGAAAGGCAAAAAAGTAAAGATTTATTATTCCTCTTATGAGGGATGGAAAACTAATGTATCAGTAGAGACAAGAATCCTGCCATGTTCATTTAGAGTCAGAGAAAGTTTTTAGGGCTAACATTATTAAATATACAACTTTAGGAAATTTTCAGCTCTCTTTATCTTCTGAAGTGGTAGCTGAAAATATATATTTGGTTCAATTCCATCTGAGGCTGAACAGAAATTTCCGTTTCAGAATCAGTTCTAGGTCACGAAAAAAAGAAAAAAAACCCAAAAAAACCCGTCAACAAAACGGTTCTTCAGGTGATTTAAGTTTTTACATTTCAATTAATTTTTCTTTATTGGTCTTGCTGCTGTTGGCTACCACTGGGCAGCCTGTGCATTGTTTGAAGTTGGGTTAGATGTTGGCTCTTTTGAACCTAATTCTGAAGCACCTATATCTCTTCATCAGTTGGGTATGGAAACCTAACACAATTCCTTAAGAACCAGATGTAAAAGTAAAGATTTTCAGTCCCCCTTTCTTGAGCCATTTTGAGATTTATCTTCAAGTTTTCCATGGAAGATACCTCTGATCAGATAAAGCAGTCATGACACCACAGTTCTGCTCTCTGCATAATAAGTAGGTATTCAGACAAAGTCCTTTTGCCTCACTCCCACTGAATTATCATCTTTGAAATATTGTGATTGAACCAAAGAGAACAATAATAAGCTTTACTGTCCTTGTGTGAATGAAAGAACCACAGTACTCAAAGGTTCTAGTAGAAACACCCAGATATTCTTGAGTTTGCTGTATTGCTAGCACTTGGTTTTTTTCTTTGTTCCTCTATAGGAAGAAATTCTGTGATCTGAGGACAAATGTTCTCTGCTTTCAGATATGACCAGGTAAAACTGGATATTAACTAGCTACATCGTATAAGGCTCCTGTTGCTGGTGGGGAAAGAAAAAGACATTATGAAATACACATATGTTATATTATTATATATACCAGAGCTCAAGATCTAGTTCTGATGGCCTTTTGGATGACCAATTAAAAAACATTAAACAGGTGACTGGGCAGAGAAGTTCCTCTTTTCTTTTTACTAAATTAATGTGAGTTTGTTTCTGTTCAGTATTCAGTATTCAGTATTTCTTCACAAATCCTTTCTTTAGTAACTCCAGTCCTGCTTGACTAAAGTACAGAAAATTCAAACAAATATTCCAAAAGCAAGTAGGGCACTCCCAATTTATTTTTTTCTCTATCTTAAGATCAGTTAAGATTGTCCTAAGACTATACACAATTACTAGAGAAAATTAATTTACAGAGAGATGGAGTTCACTTTTTTAAACTGAGATGTTACTAGAGGTTTTGTGTTAACATGCTGAAGGCTATCTGGGATAAATTCAAGAAACAATTATGTTCCTTTATGACACTCAGAAGCTGTAACTCAAATCTTCATTCCCTACATAACTCCATGTAAAAGAAAAAGAAACTATAAATCAGCAATTGAACTGTATGAGCAGGCGTGTATGAGGACTTGGAACTTGAGGGGGCAGCAAGGAGAGATCACAGAGCAGAGGATGTGAGCATAAGCAAGAACAGTGTGATAGTGTTACAAGAATCTAGAAATGGAGGGGAGATGACTTACCTCAGTAAGAAATGAAAAGTACTCCCATGTGTTACGATCCTCCCACAGATACGTGCAAATTACAGATTTTCTCAGGATGCTTTCATGATGTAAAGCTGTTTGACAAATGGATGCACCTATTTAGAGGATTGGGAGCACAGGACAAAATGGCCAAGAGAAGTGAGGGTTGTCTGGTAAGATAAAGTAAGGAGGTAAACTGGGAGCTGAGTGTGGTAGCAGGGTAGGAAAGAGCAATGGCTGCATCAACAAGGGGCAGGGATGCTGAGCAGCAAGTCTGGGTTAGGACCAGGTCCAGAAACAGGGATCAGATCAGACACAATCCAGTGTTCACCCAACAAGACTGCAGTGAAGAGGCAAATCTGAAGGCAAGCTAGGAAGTCAAACCAGAGAGTCACAGTCAGGGTCAGGGAGGCAAACCAGGAGCAGTTGTAGTTCCAGTGTAGCACGGATGGGGACCAGCAGTACATTCCCAGTTTAAATGCAGCTCCCAAGGAAAGGAGAAGTTGGTCCTGGCATCCATCTCCCATCACAGCAGCTCTTGTCGGCGAACAAGCAGACCTTGTCCTCATCCAGCTGAACTCCACACCTTACCTCCTGGAGGGAGGATATCCTCAAGGTCCTTGAATCTTTTTAAAATTCCTGGAAAATAGTCTTAGTTTAAATAATAGTTTGCATAGTTTAGTAACAGTTTAAATAATCAAGGAGTTGGATACGGCTTTTCTATAAATTATTTAAACACAGTGAAAAAAACTAAACAAATCCAAACCTCAAAATGAGTACAGAAAGCAAGACATCAGGAGACAGAATACATATCTCTTATTGAATGATATTCAGGCAGTGTTTGGTGTATGCATTTCTGATGCACATTTGCTACATTCGTATCATGACTTTAAATATAAGCCCTATTTTGATTAGTATTTCCCCTGAAATAGACTAAAAGTTGGTGACCGTCTTATACACAAAATATCAAAACTGAGACTGACTTAATCTTCCATCAGCAAGGATCAAGAAGTTACCATTGACTCCCTGTATTTATGTGTGAAAGTGAATGTCATGAACATGAGAAGACAGCAATGTGGAATCTAAATTGTGATTTTACATAAGTAGAGAGGTTATAGGAGTGTTTCAGCTCCCATTTTCATTTATCCAAAGTACGGCATAACATGAGGTACCTGTGCCAGCATGGGTTCTCCCTTGGGAGTCAATTTCAGTTTGTTGAAATAAGAAGATGCAAGCTAGCTGTCACTCTTTGTATACCTCTTTTCACTAACATACATATCATAACATATATAATGTCACTTAATCAAAACATCCTGTTGGTCACAAACTCAATTCAATTTACAAGGAGTTAAAAATGTAAATAACCTTTGTCTAAACAGTAAGTAATACCTTAACATTATAACCACATGCGTCTACCTTACTCTACTGTGCTGAAGCATTTGTGACCTTGAAGCATTGTGTTAATACCTTAATTGTAATTGACAAGGCAATTTCCTATTTGGAGTTGTGTAAAAAATACAGAGCACCAGCCATGAACTTTTAGCTGCCATTTTAATTCTTCTAATTAGAAGTGGCAGCATAATTAGCTAGAATATTGCCCCACAAATGTATCTTGTATTATTCTATTTTTCCACCATAGTAAGAGTTGGATTTTTTTCATTCCATTTAATAACTAAAACATATTCTTCAAGTTTCTGACATTATGCAAGTTTTTTTTGTTTACTGTGCCACATTTAAGTCTTTTTTATGATAATCCAATATGATACATATTCCAATATCAAAAATTCCCCATTGTTGTGTTTTTGAAAACTGAAGAGTTTCAGAACCAAGAATCATCTAACATGAGCATCCAAATTCAATACCAGCTTTAGTAAACATACTGTCTGGCTTAGCATTTATGCTAATTACATTATAACTCTTTCCATCAATCAGAACAAGACATTGGAATTAATAAACTTCGGTATTTTAAATTTAGTTTTAAGGACAGGTGCAAGTAAACTCTAATTAGCTTAAGTAATTAAAAATCCTTATTAGTTTGCCTGAGTAACTTGCCTGTATGATGTACAGACAGGAGATTTACCCCTTAGGACAGTGATTGCTGTGAATTTTTTTGTTCCCAAAGCACTAGCTTTAGATTTAGCAGTCTCCATAGTTACAACGTACCTGAAGAGTCCTTGTCTCTTTCCCAACCTCCTTTCCCTTCTGGAGTTTCATTATCCTTTATATCAGGATGAACCTCACTCTAAGTTCAGCCACCATATCTGCCAATACATGAAGCAATTTTAGCACTTGTCCTTCATGATAATCCAGAACAATAACAAAAATATGTCTATATGAAAAATATCTTTTAATTCTTACTCAATTTTCACTCATCCTTTACTCAGTCAGTCTCCTGTAGGTTGGTAATCACTCTAGGACTTGGCCAAATGTGCAAACAATGTAAGTGGGTTTGATTATTTTCTTCAAAGGTTTACCTATCTTGATTAAAAATTGATTTTACAGTACATAGTATGGCTTAGACTTTAGAAATCTCCTTCTCTCTATGGACAATAATTGAACTTCTATATCATAACAGTTTTGAAAAATGAATGAAGGATTTTAATAAAAATTCTTTCTGATTGAGGTTTAACAAGAAATATCAATATTCTTGAAATTTTAGTAGGCTGACATATAAACTTGATTTCTGCCAAGATAAAAAATGGTGATTTTAAAAAGAAAGTCACTTGTTGTGATTTTTGGACTAGAACCTCATCCAGCAGTGTACCTGATCCACCACATATGCTGAAAGGCATTTATTGCTGTTCCTAAGTATCAAAAAAGAAAAAGTTCATGCTGTCATTGATTGACCTTTAAAAAGAAAAATGTAGCTGGCTTATGAGTAAAAGCATTACTTTCCCCCTCACTTCCTCCACTAGTGTTCACTGCGTAGTTTCACGACACTTTTTCAAGTCTGCCAGTATAAATCAAATGTTCAGTTGTCACAAGAGCACAATGATCTGATTGTATAAATCCTTGATTACAGCAATACTTCATAACCATTAAGTCCCAATGTAGCAGTCAACTAGTGCAGGTGGTAGCCTACTAACCATCTGTATTTTGTCTAAATGATTCCAGGAATGGCTGTAGAAGAAAACAACAACAGCTAAGGTGCACGTTCATTCCTTTATTTTCATTTTCATTTTCTTTTGTTTTTTTTGTTAATCCCAAAATAAATCACCGATCACGCTTTTTTCAAGTTGTCAGTATATTCCTATTCTTTCATTTGAGAAAGAAGTACATATACCCAGAAAATAGACTGATTATCAGATTGCCTGAAAATAATTAATTTATCTATAATTTCTAGTAGTAGATGATCATTTATTTATACTGGATACCACTTTTTATTAATTCATCTTCCACTTGAAAGCAATATCTTTTCTAGTTTACTTATGCTTTTCTGAGTCTTCTGTAATGCTGTATTTTTACAGTGAATTTCAACAAAATATTGCAATGCACTTCATGCATAGCAGTATTTCTTATAGTATTAGAGGATTATAAATCAACTTGTCCTGAAGGCAAAAAAGAGTATTCAATCTAGTAACTTGTTTTAGTTAATAGAAAATAATATCAGAATTGAATTTTACAGAAATTATTTCTGTCTTGAACATAAAAATGTGTATTTGCAAAATAATACACAAATTATAATTCTATTTGCTGAGTGATTCACAAGTAGGCCAGAGGTCACCCAAAGTGAAAATAATTGTAAATAAGTGCAGTAATCAAGCACGGGCAATAACTCCACACTCCTTGAGGTGCAATGTTAAAAGTCCTTTATTGCGTAGTCCGAATTCCCTAAATACCCCCACAAAACAGGATATAACATCATGTGAACAGGAAAGATGTTCACCACAGTGTCTCCCTATCACCTGGAGCAGTGCACAGACATTGCCTATTATGGTAACAGGTAAACAATACCCTATAAGGTCACAAACTACAATCTTCACTTCTCACAGGTCCAGCTTTGTCCACAAGCCACAAACCTCTCTCCGCCCATCCCCGGTGACCTGGATACAGTCTCGGGGTCACCTCCAGGCCCAGGAAAGAGGCTGTCTCTCTGGCCTTCCGGGCTTATCTCTCTGTCACCACATAGTGTAATCCAACAAATAAGTTTTGCAAATAAAAACACAGTTCCCAATTTCTAACACAGAAAAACAAATGTATTAGAGAAAAGTTTTCTCTAACTACTAATTATATACTTCATTAAACTTCCTGGGTTGTGAATTGCCTGTAGAGCTAAGCAGAGGAGAGAAAGTCGGTTCCTGTTATTTTATTTATTTATGTATGTGTAGTGGTTTGATCACATCTATTTCACTCTGTGAGGTAAGGACTAGAAGAAATGCAATGCAGGCCTAAAACTTCAAAGAATATAAAGAAGTTAATTACTAACAGAGTTAAAAGTAACAAGAAATAATAAGAAGTTAAAGCAAAAACCCCTTGCAATCCCCCCGTCTCTCCCTCCAGCACTCCCCCCTCCTTTTACTCTGCCACAAAGGGTAACAATTTTGGTCAGTGTTGCAATCCTTAAAAGTCTCTTTCTTATGCTTAGGGAAAAGGGTTCCCTTCTGCTATGCCGTGAAAATCCTTCACAACTCAGTAGTCCACCCAGAAACTATCTACTGAAGTGAAATATCTCTCCCATGAAAATTCCACAGTATATTCATACTGCAATCATGGGCCATCACATGGGGTTACAAGTCCTTTTAAAGATGAATTCTTCCAGCCCAAACACAAAGATTCTCTGCTTCCAGTCTCTTTTAAACATGAATTATTCCAGCTTAAACACAAAGGCTCTCTGCTTCTTCACAAACTTCTAAAAGCTGCTTCACAACTACATGGCCTGGCATAGGCATCTTCTTACTTCTTCACAGGCTGCAACATAAATTCTCACAGGCGTGGATTCTCATGTCCCCATACTTTAAAATGATTTAAAGAGTTCAGCCCTCCGCAGCTGCTAGAAGGGGTTTTAAGA
>VZTE01000550.1:31166-63687 GCA_013397775.1 Eulacestoma nigropectus
GGGGGGCAGGCAGGAGTCCAGGCCGGGCTCGGAGGCTGCCCGGAGACTCAGAAGCCCCCTCCCTTTCTCTGTCAGGAGACCGGGAACAAGAGGAACTTCCCGCCATTGCACGGGGTTTAAATATGCAAAATTCGCAAAAGCGCATTGGCTCAAAAGGTTGTCAGTCAATTCAGTTTCAACCCATTACAGTATGTATGTGTTTATTTATTTATTTGCAATTCCTACTGACATAAACACTTTTAAAAGGGATTCCCCATGGCTTGCAAGACTCCTCTTTTTTATAACAAAGTGTGAGGTCAGCCAGGGGACCTTTTATACTTCCAAGATTTTTCTGGTTCTTGATAGAAATTGTGAACTAGATTTAATAACAAAGGTGATAGCATCTACAGTTCTACACAACTCATCTTTAATTTCCAGACAAGCCCTGCTAAAAATAATCTGATTATAGTATGAAGCTCTTCATGTAGAATGTCTTCTAAAATGTTTAGAGAAATAAACTATTTAGTATTCATTATTTACTTATGTTTTCTGACAGTTCGAATTTCACAATATGAACACTTGAAAAATTGAACAAAGATGGTCTTTTTTGCATTTGGAATTATTTTTGTCCACGTTATAAGAAAAATTTTACTTTCAAAGCTATTGCTATCCAGACTATTTTAAAAGAGACTACAGTAAGCTTCACATGACTAAACTGAAAAATGTTTGCAAGTAGAAAATTTATTTTTGTAAATGTAATTTTCCTATCTGTTTCATTAAATATTTTTTATTTATTTTTCTAGCTGCAAACTAAACCTGGAACTACTACTACTAAAGGTGATCTAATTTTTCCTGCCTCTGAATAATTATCAGTAATAATGATTAGTGGGGGTTTTATTCTGTACTCACAAACACCTTTTCTGTTACAGGTATCCTGCTTGCTATCATCATTTACTAGTCATTAATAAGAAAACAACTTAAGAACAGACTTTGAAATTTCCAAGACTGTTTGTTTAAGCAACACCGTCAAGATCCAATAATTAATTTGAACAGTATAAATAATCTGAGGAAGAACTGCAGTGGAAAAAGATTACTGAATATATTGAATTCATTTCCTGGTAGTTAGTAAATTATTTTCACTGAAAATTGAGTTCAAATATATCTACAAATATATAAACTTATCAGGAAAATTTCTATGTGACTCCATGTCTCAGAGATGATAACATTTACATGATGATAACAAAAGAATAAGACCGTTTAAGGTAATTGGAGGACTTTTTTAAATCAGAAGGAAATACCAGAGTGCAGAATGTTCAAAAACGCTTGACAAGAGAAAGAATGTACAGCTATAAGTATATATATATATATATTTTTTTTTTAATATATATATATATATGTATAGCTATATGAAAGATGTCCGGTTTTCAGACATTCATCACACCCCCAAGTCCTTCTCAGCCGGGCTGCTTTCCCTGAGACTCTCTCTCACAGTCTGTTCTTATGTTTGGGATTGCTCCAATCCAGATGCAGTATCCAGCACTTCGACTTGTTAAACTTCATGTGCTTCTCACAGACCCACTTCTCAGGTTTGCCCAGGTCCCTCTGGGTGACATCCCTTCCTTCTGTTGTGTCAACTGCACTGCTTAGCTTGTGCCATCTGCAAACTTGCTGAGAGTCTACTCCATCTCATTCTCTATGTCATTGATGAGGACATTGAAGACCACCAGTCCCAAGACAGAGCGCGGAGGACACCACTCATTACTGGCCTCCACCCAGACATAGAGCCATTGACCACAACTTTCTGGCTGTGTCCACCCAGCTTAATAATAAACCTACCCTTCAAATGGTTCGGGTCCCTCTAAAAAAAACAAGGAAATGTCAATGTCAATTCATCTTGTCAAACAAATAGCTTTACAGGTCAACTCTGGGGGTTAATTGCAGACAAGTCGGTGAAATGAATGTTACTTCCACCAATGACCAAAATTATTCTATGAACTGTAATGGGAGGTATTGTAAGTAACTCATGTTTATCTAAATAAATATATGAGTTTGTTATAAAGATTAAGGTTCTGATGTGGGACAGCAATTTATTCCAAGAGTAATTACACTAAATCAATAGGAATTAGACACGCTTTTTCAACATCAGGAACTGACCTCTACAATCCATCTTCCAGCACATTTTTTGTTACCCCACTACACTGTCTCAGGCCTGGGTAAGCACAATATAAATCATATCAGATTCTCGCTGTGGAAATTAACTACCTGTTTGTGTATTTTTAAGAAGGGAATTAGTCCAATTGTTTACAAAATTTAATAATTACATTTTTGTTCTATCAAATATTTTCCAGTGTTTGTCAACCATTTTTCAAACCTATTTGATTCTCCCATTCCAGTTCTGGAACTTAGTTTAATTTTTTTTCTGTCTGCAACTCTGTCTCTTGTTTTATTGTTTCTTCTGTCTCTGTTGATTTTATTGTGAAAAAATAATGTATCAGACTTACTGAGTATGCCTATGAGTTAGGGAAGACACGAGTTGTGTACTGCCTAGGGCCTGTCAGGTAACAAAAAAGAAATAAAAAAGCCTCAAATGATAAATGAGAGAAGTGTGAAGGTATTGCAATGTTTCAAAGTTTGTAGTAGCTATTTTTGATGCTGATAGGAACTGTCATTTGAGTTTGGGAGCGTGACAGAAAAGTTCTTACGTTTTCTTTCTCTGACATAGCCAGTAAAGAAGGAAAATGGTCTTTCCTTGAACACGTTAAAACTTGATGTTTGACAGGCAGATGTGTTCACATACAAATGAGTCATTAGCTACTTTTAGATGCTTAGGTTAGAAATGTTTGGTTCAGTTACTTGGGCAGGCTGTGCCTTTGTCTGGCAGGGCCCTGAGTGTGACTCCTCCAGACAGTGACAGTTTACTAGCTGTGCTACAGTCACCTCAGCCCACAGCAGTCACTGCTGTCTGTGTTATTTGTTCTTCTGATGGAGCTGGCATTTCTGTTCTGATCGATTCTGATCGATTCTGATTGATGCTATTTTTAATTTCTTTAAGAAAAACAGTATTATAGTTCATAAGGTTTTTCTTATAAAGTACTTAATGCTTAAAAATTTTACATTTATTAATTACTGTGTTATCAAATGGGTTATAACATTTAATTAATGGATTATAACATAAAAATCATTCTAAATTATGTGTAAAATGAAGTTATGTGAAAAGCAATCAAATATTTGTTTTGCATTGTAGCACTAATACTTACATCCAGATACAAAATATTATTATTCATAACAATAATAATTATTTTATTATTGTTGCTATTGCTATTATTATAATAATTTTTTCCAGGTTTTGAAACTGAAATGACAAATTAAAATCACTTCTGTGTGGTGGGACTACAAGATATAGAACAAGATCTGTTCCAAGGGTTTGATCCAATTTCTTTGAATTCAGAGCAATAGAGTATTGAAAAACTATCGCAGGATATTGCTGTACTGTAACCATTCACAAAAATAAGCAACTTAAGGAATTGATGAATTCATCCCTAAATAGCTCCTTTGTTAATATATTAGTCTAGGTTTGTTTATGGAGTACTTATGCTGAAATAAACTACTGCAGTACCTGTTTTTTCTATCCGTGGTTTGCTTAGGTTAAACTAAAACAAACTGTACAAGGAAGTCTTAATTCATAATATAAATTATCTGCTGTAATTTATATCACAGATCTTGTAGATAAATATTTGTGAACAATTTCAATAATGAGTAGTATCTACATAAAAAAAAGCTGTTGCAGCTGTACATCTTTCTACATCCTTTTATTCTCCTGGGATAATTCTGTATCAAAAAAGCGGTTTATTCCAGAAGCACATTATTGAATTTACTTCAGGGATTTTCTTTTGTTCTTGTGTAAACTCATGCACGATTGATCATATCCCTATAGTCTGCTAATTCAAAAGATTTTTGAAACAATTTTTTTTTCCTAAATCATCTATCAGGAATAAACAATGGACTTTTTTACCACAGTCATCTCACTCCAATTTTTCTGTTTGAAGTTTAAACAGTGACCACATTTGAAGGCACAATTTGCCCACTGCTTTTTGCTCTTCCTACAATGAAAAAAACCTCTTTTCATTCAGTGAGCACTGCTGCAATGACCAAACTGCAGACATACGCCTTATCTGGTAAAGCAAGGAGATCTGAGAAAAGCTCTGCAGTGCTTGGTTTCATTGAACCTTTCTTCATGCTAGACAGAATGGAACAGGTCGAGCTGATGTAGTAGCAGTTACTTATCCTACTTCTTCAAAGGGTAAGCCGTCCAGCGTTGAGACTCTAGTCCCCTTTCTACTCTTTGAATAATTAATTTGATAGAAGGAGAGGAGCACCTGCTGGTGGGAAGTTATCATCCCTGTAAGTGCAGACCTTGGCCTACTTGGCATAAATGTTTCTGTTTCAGCCTGATTTTGAGAACGTTTTCAGAAGAGCCCTACATATGAGAATTTGGAAGAATGTGACATTAAAAATAAAATATAAGCTTTTTTTCTTTTTTTCCTGTCTCAGATGAATTTAGTAGTTAGCAACAATTTATGTTTAATAATTTATTTAGCAAAATTAGGGTTCAATGCATGTGTTTATGTTTGCAATAAGTACTGTAACTGAAGAAGCAAAAGGCCTTCATCTAAGTTCTGCAGAACGAGTTTTTAAGAAAAAAACTTTATGACCTCAGGTCAATGATCATGGACAGGGAGGCCAGCTGATCATAGTGGCTGCACATACAGAAAGTAATGATTTGGATAATTTTATCATTTATTGCTTAGATTTCATAATTATTTTGTAAATAGCCATGAAACCTGAAATATTGCTTGAACTAGTCTTTCTAAACATTGAAGTTCCTAACTGGATTATGTTGGTAGGCATCTGCTGACCACTTGAAAACTGAGGAAATAAGCATTTGCAGGCTTGAATTTAAAAGCCTATGTAAATAACTGGTGCTTGCAAATGACTTTCAGAAGCTTCTTTGTGGCTTTGGAGAGGACCACCATTTCTCTGTGGAGCTTGTGAACTTGATCAGAAATGATGAATGTGGAAAGCATGCACCTTCCTGGTCTGATTGTTGCTGAGGTGAGCAATACCATCCTCTAAGCACTCTGGTCTTCTGTGGTCTATAATTATGGAATTCCCTCTAGGCAGTAGAAACTATCATACAAAGACATTACTTAGGGATTATATTATCCTTGGATATTTAATTACTTCCCAACCACTGAAAATCTGCTGAAAATCAGGAAAAATCCCACCAGCTAAGCAATGCCAAAAGCACAGGGTGCTCCTCTGGAGAAACCTATACATCCCTTTCTTTGTGGGGAATACGGACAAGAAAGAGAGTCTGTGCAAGCATGATTCCTTTATTTCAACATGCCCTAATGAGGTTCATCACTTGAAGAGCAGAAACTGCTTGGTGCATTAGTTGATATACACAGGCTTAAATCTTTCCCTTTTTATTTCCCAGATCTCTCTCAACCACATAAGCTATGTTGCTGCACCATGCTGAAGGCATGCTCTAATGTTAAGAGGGATTTTTTTTTCTTTTTTATAGCTTTGGGATTTTTTTTTCTTTTTTATAGCTTTCCAGTGTCTGATGGTTCATGCTTCTAAGTATTTGTCTGAATAATTGAAAAACAGCTCTACACAGTGTCAGCCCTGATCTTACAGGGGGAAGGTCCTCTCAAAAGTTTTATGCAGCTGCACCTAGAACACACAGCTATGGCAAATGGTAGCTGTGGGTTGGCTCCTGTCTTCCAAGTGCATGCCTGTGACTTTATTTTTTTTCTTAGAAGCAATATGTCTTGCCATTTTGTTTGAAATCTATGTCGCATCCCTTGCTATCTCACCTTCTGCTTCCTAAAAATCTACAAAGCTTATCAGTAAAGCACACATTTTACATAGATATTTACCAGATCCAAGGTTTACTCCACTCATAGATCCTCAGACCATCAGATTTAACTTCGGAGCTTTTTGTAGTGACTAAAGAAAACTTTATGGGCTTTAGACACAACATTTAAGGTTATGGAAGCTTCAGGTTATGCTTTCTGGAAAACAATTTGAGATGAGAAATTCAGCACAGATTTTGTCCTCATTCCTTTCAAAGGTGAAAACTCACTCTAGTTCTTTGTTTCTTACTGAGGAAAATACTCAGTTTGCCTTTGAGTGAAACACAGGAATGAAATAATACGGTGAAAAGCTAGACTTGAGGACACTGGTCCAAGGTGTGAGTAGTTAATCATCTTCCATAATATTTTTTGTATATGCATAACCAAGGATCTGTCCCCTGCTGCTTGACTTTAGAGAAAACGAACAGGTCCTCCTTTCTCTCAATAAAAGGATTCTCTAGAGTCATAACAGAGATTGCCAGCATGCCCCCAAAACAGCTGGGTCATATCTGATTCTGGAGGAACAAGGTAATTCAAACATTTTTCAGGAACAACTCAGCTGAGCTCAGCTGATTGGCTAATGATATTTATGAGGAAAAAGGCAACAATCCAGACAATTATTTTTACTATCTGTAAAAAAGTGTTTGCAACAATGGCAGCTGATGCTGAAAATTGAATACAACTGTGTAGATATTTAGAAGTGCAGTACAGTAAAATGTGTGCACATTTCCAAAGCACAGTTGTCTTTATCATAACTGTGTGAAAGACAGGCTGTACAGTCTTCATCATCTCACAGTTTGTACTTACTGAAGCTGCAAATACATTGACTGTCACTAATCACTACAGTTTTTCATAGACTTCATTTCAGGTAGGCCAGTGAAGAATATCATGAGATAGCTTTGGTCTACAAACGCTTGGTTTTATTAATGTTCTGGGCACACTTCTCAACTCCAGCCCAGCCTCCCCTGCCACTTATTTCCCTATTTTTTTCAGATTGTTGGTGATGTGGGTAGAGTCTGCTATATTTATAGGCAAAAATTTATTTGTCTTGGACTCTGTATTTTACTTTATGGGGAAAGTACCCAAGGTCTCAGATCCACACCTACAATTCCCAGCTTTGAAGAAATAAGTGTAAACAAATATTAAAACTGGAATAAGACCAAACTCAGTTCTAGACTGCCAAAGAAATATCAGAAGGTAATAATCTTCAGTCAATTAAAACTGTAAATCTACTTTACAGTAAGCTACATAAGCATGTAAGATTCACATGCCTTTTGCATCTTGCATTTTGATAAAGTATTACAGTATTAAATTTCAGTACTACACATTATTAAATATTGGGTTTTCTCAGTGCAAAAAATTCTTTTCCATAAAACACAATAAACTTAAGAAACCAGAAGTCATTACAGCAAAATAAGAAAGACTGTTATACTTAACAGTGAACACAAGTGCTAAAAGGAGACCATGATAGTCTTCACAGCCCTGGTCTTGATCCTCTTGAATGACAAACTCTCTTCTTGCTTGAAGATGAACTGCAGGTCATTCAAAAGTACTTGTCTAAAATTGGTAGATACTTATTTTACCAGAAGGTTTGTGACAACAGTGTAAAAAAACAAACTAACCAGTGCTGAATTTGACGACTGATGCATTGATAAATTAAGGCATGGTAGCATCCCCTTTAGAAAGAAAACCTCACTCTATTAATTAAACTTTGCTTAAAATAATGAAAACCTCTCCAAAGTTTATTGTAAGAAAGCATAGTAGAGTACTGATTCTGCGGCGGTTTTAGCTGAGATAGAATTAATTTTCTTCAAAGTTGCTGGTATGGAGCTCTATTTGGGATTTGCACTGGAAACAGCGTAGATAACTCAGGGATGTTTTAGCCGTTGCTGAGCAGTGCTTGCACAGAGTCAAGGACTTTTTTGCTTCTCACCCCATCCCACCAGAGAGTAAACTGGGGGGGCACAAGCAGCTGGGAGGGGACACAGCCAGCACAGCTGACCCCAGCTGACCAGAGGGATATGTAATCCTGTATGACATTATGTTCATATATAAAACTGGGAAAAAGAAGTGAAAAGATGAGGATATTTGGAGTGATAGCATTTGTCTTCCAAAGTCACCATTTTGCACAACAGAACCCTGCTTTCCTGGAGATGGCTGAACACCTGCCTCCCCATGGGAAGTGCTGAATGAATTCCTTGTTTTGCTTTGTTTGTATGCATGGTTTTTTCTTTACCTATTAAACTGCCTCAATCTCAGACCATGAATTCTCTCTCTTTTACCCTCATGATTCTTTCCCCTGTCCCACTGTGGGTGGAGCGAGCAAGTGACAACATGGACCTTAGGATCAGTCTGTGAAAATTCTTAGTTGCAGCTTGGTTGCTGGTTGGGGTTAAAGCATGACTGCTCCTTATGGTGCAATATAGCTTTTCATGCAAAATAAAACCAGTTCTGATTCCTTAACTGTTTTACAATAACTGAAAACGTTATATGACATATGGCAAACTTGTACTCAGTTTCATCAAAATAAATCAGGAAAAATATAATTCAAGCTACATGAATTTCTCTATTCAGCCTGCACAGTACATTCTGAATCAGCTCAAACAAAGGCTTCAGTTTTAGAAATCATAACAGATTATGATTATTGAAGGCCACGGGAAGTGAATGGCCAATTGAGCAACATTACCTCTTAAATGAAAAATATCCACTAAGTCAAATATTGTTAGAGAGGAAGGCAGGTGCTAAATGTGGTTTTTTTAATGTGAGGAACAATGGAAGGATTTTCAAGGAGCCTTACTAATCTACTGCTTCCATAAATATTCAGTACATTAGAGTTGTTAGGAATGTATTGGTGATGTGAAACTTAACATTTGCTCAATTCTTTTTTCCTCAGTTCTTTAGCTTTCTCACTTCTCATTAAACAGTATTTGAATACCTCTCTTAGCATTTTCTTTTGCAAACAGCATGACACAATGTAGAGCTTTCTTGGCATTCTAATCAATGAGATGCAGTGTATTTTACCAGCATGAAGAAAACCTACTTTAATTGAGAATTATTGTTAGCCTCTTCATCCTTACTGTTGAACTATGCAGGCCCTTATCACACTAGTATTGCATGGCCTGGAAGAAAGGTAATTGCATCATCAGTCTCTCTTGGTTTCTGTCACAGCTCTTTTATCATGCTCATCCTTTCCATTACTTCATGATTTCATTTAATATTCACCTGGGTTAGAATCATATTAGCAGCAAGAACTTTCTGAATTAACAGTTGCTGTATGCTCTACTCAAGATTTCTTTCTCATGAATTAAGGGGAAATAGACATTTTTAATAAAGAGTATCCTTTTGAAATTTTATGTCCAAATAGTTGGATATTGAATTTTTATTTTGGACCTTGAATTTGAAATATAAAAAAGTAACCTAAGTCTGTCTTTAAAAAAATTACAAAGCATGACATTCTATATAGTATAATTCTTTAGGTACCTACTGCATGTTCATTCCCTTCAGAGAGATAAAGCTGTTTAGAGGCCCCAACATTGTGGCAGTTGCACGTTTGCATGCTATATTTTTTTCTATTAAATTTTTTTGAAAGGACAGATCATATAGTTTCTGAATATAAGAAAAGCTGAATCTTGCTTCCAAATTTACACTGGCAATATGGGATCCTTGCAGTTCATATTTTTAAGGGACACAGTACAGGGAAATGTAGGGAAGCTTATTGTTAAGGGATGAAAACCTTCCTTTTTTAATTATATCATGTATTTTCAGGTATCTGTGTTTTTCATAATAATAAAAAATAGATACATAAATAAAAATGACAAAAATAATTATAAAAATTACTTATGAGAGCTGATAGAGATAGCAAGAGATTTGCCTTTTGTATCTCACGTCTTTGGTTTCTTAATGGTGTGTATGCGCCTATAGATAGGTATAGATATTACATAAAATACAAAAGTTCTCTCTATAGGTATAAAGCCTTATGTAGGCAGAGCCTCCTTGACAATTATGGGCAAGAAAATGAACATCTGGATCTTAACGATACGAATAATACTTTCTTTCAAGTCCTCTCAAAGGTCAAGATTCTGTCACTAGTATTCATAAAAAAGTGTTTGAATAGTCTTATTTCAATAATTGGACTACTTACAGAGTTGAATACTGTCTGCAAGACAGGAAGAAAAAGATCTAGCTAAAAGACACTTAAAAATGTTTGCTGGTGGGATAGTACAATTCCCTCATTTCAAGCCATTTTTCTGAACTTTGTACTCAGGTGAGATGAAACAAATTCCTAACAGGCCTGAACAATGCCCTAGGAAACAGTTCAGATTCTTGCTTTGCCTGGAATGTTAAGTATTTCTTTGACTACTGTGATGCTGTCCTTCCATGTTGTATCTGGTAGTTGCAGCATTATTTCTTCAGAGAGCGATGGAAGGAGCAGGATGGAATTAGGAACCAGACACGGTCTGCTACATGAGTCTTATGGGAGCGCCTTACTTCAGGGGGGAATCCTGAAAGACCTAATGCTTCTGTAGCCAGCCTGACTTTTCTTCTTTAGCTTCAGAATTTGTCTTTTGGGAGAAAGAGGGAGTGCGTAAAAGGAAGAAGTCAGACAATACTCTAGGGAGTCATGTCACCAAGGAGAAAGCCAAGGAAAGCATAAATATACTGTGAGTTGAGACTGCTGGTAACTGATACCAATTACTTTCAAATCCATTTACTGACAACCTGAATATCTTTAAAGAGGAATGTACATTGCAGTAGGGAGGAAAGATATATAGAACAAAACATTTTATTCATATTCACAAAGCAGTAATTTTTATTTTCAGAGAATGACTGTAAAGTATCTAATTTAATATCATTGGAACTATTTTGTGCTCACCTGAAAACATCTAAGAATATAATAGATTCAGAATTTTTAAAATGCATTTTCATTGTTTTTCTCAGCCATGTCTTTCACTTTACTCTATTTCACTTGGATATATGGCTTCCAGCCTTATTGTTTATTAACAGTGTAATTTTTAAATGGCTTGAAGATTACACAGAAAGAGGTCTCCTCAAACCTAAATTTAGATGATATTTTGAACATGTAAATTTGTTAGTTGAACTCAAATATTTTAGTTTAATAAGTCAAACCAACTTAGATGTCACAAAACTTCCTTCCAGCTGTTCTACCAAGAAACATGGTAAAGCTATGAATTTTGTATCAAAGAGCTATGAAAGTAAATAATACAAGAAACTGTATTAACTATAAGCTTATATAGTCATTTCAGAATTTACGATCAATTTAACAAGGTAAAATACTTATATATGACCCAGTAATCTGCACTTGCAGGCCAGAAGGCTAGTAGTATCCCAGGCTGCACAAAAAGAAGTGTGACCAGCAGATTGAGGAAGTTTATTTTCCCCCTCTTCCTTGGTCTTGTGAGACTCCAACTGGACTACCGTGTCCAGCTCTGCAGTCTTCAGTCCAGGAAATGCATGGATCTCTTACAGTAGATACAGAGAACAGCTACAAAAATTATCAGAAGGCTGTAGCACCTATCCTATGAAGACAGGCTGAGAACTAATGTTGTTCATCCTAAAGAAGAGAAGACTCTGGGGAAAGCTTGTTGGTTACAAGAAAGATGGAGAGACACTTTTTACCAGTGATATGAAAAGTGGTAATGGCTTTAAACTAAGAGAGGAGAGATTTAGATTGTATATAACAAATTATTTACTGTGAAGCTGACAGGACACTGTAATAGGTTGCCTAGAGAAATTGTGTAAGTGTTCAAATCCTTGTAAGTGTTCAGAATCAGACTGGATGGGGCTCTGAGCAGCCTGGTCTAGTGGAAGTTGTCCCTACCCATGGCAGAGGACTTGGAACTAGATGTTCTTTAAAGGTCCAAGCTAATGCAAACCATTCTATGTTTCTATGATTATAGAATTATTATCTTTGAATTCCATCCTAGAGAAGATAAATATAGAACTTTAACTGTATTTCTTTGTCATCTTGTGAGGACAACAGAAATTAGTAGCAGAATTAAAAAAAAAAAAAAAAAGAGAGGAAAAGAAGAACTGATGAATATAACATCTGTGATTCTATAATGACTTAAGCTCCAAGTAGCCATGTGATGATGGAAAGTTCTGTCCTTCGGATAAATGACAAAATATAAAAGATCAAACAGTATATGATCAACAAGTACCACTGGGTCAGTCAGAACTGTTTTGATCTTTATGTTGTTTTATTAATTTTTTGCTTGCCAATACCCTAACAAATTCATCAACATCTAACAGCCTCTTGGAATAAACACTTAGGCTGATAAATTAACAGAATCACAGAACTGTTGGGATTGGGGCCTCTGAAGATCTAGTCCAACCCCCCTGCTAAAGCAAGTTCACCCAGTGCAGGTTGCAAAGGATTGCATCCAGGCCTGTTATGAATATCTCCAGAGAAGGAGACTCCACAATCTTTCTGGTCAGCCTGTTCAATGCTGTGTCACCCTCAATATAAAGAAGTTTTTCATTATGTTCAGATGAAACTTGCTGTGTTTCAGTTTGTGTTCCTTGCCTGTTGTCCTGTTGCTGGGCACCACTGAAAAGAGTCTGGCCCCCTCCTCTTGACACCCATCCTCAGGATATTTGTATGTGTTCCTTGTCCCAAGGAACAGGAGAAACATGAAAAACATATCTGAGGCACTATTAAAAAGAAAGAAATTGCTAGTGCTGTATATTTTAAGTTTTCTATTATTTTTTCCTGACCATTCTGACCATTACATATTTGAAATATAATTTAAATTACTATCAATTAATCTCATGTGCTAAGAGAGTAATAAGAAACTCATTTTCTTTGTAAAGAAAAATAAATCAAATAAACCATCTAAACAGCAGAAGTTCTATTTCCATTATACCTTTCCACAGCAGAATTGCACTGAATAAATCATGGATGCACTGCAGATGTGAAATCCATTCCTTTCTAACTATTATTTTGTACATTCTCCAATTCCCTTAAGTTATTATTAATAATTTCTCACCAATAACCTGTCTGTATTCGTAGAAAACTGAAAATGTAATGCCATTTATTCTTTGCCCCTTGAATAAATATCTGCCGACAGTATATTAGGCACTGTTGGTTTTGTCATTGAAGGAATATTCCATTAGAGAACATAAAATCACTCAATTTAATAATAATCAAAAAAATGACAGTTTTTGATAAGCTTAAACTAATGTATTTAGCAGCATCATTGTAATTTTCAGTGATATATCCAAAAATTAAAAAATATTCCAAATGCTGTAGGCTTTGAATTTACTAAGATGTTTGGTGGTATTAATTTAAACAGTGTGTGTTTCATCATCTGTTTAGACCACATGACTTTTAAACTAAACTTGCAAGGGGAGGGGAACCTCAACCCAGTCCACTCCCAACAGTTTAATGCCAATGCCAGTAAGAG
Source organism: Eulacestoma nigropectus (assembly GCA_013397775.1). Taxonomy (NCBI): domain Eukaryota; kingdom Metazoa; phylum Chordata; class Aves; order Passeriformes; genus Eulacestoma; species Eulacestoma nigropectus. Next base: position 44,488 of record VZTE01000550.1, read on the forward strand.
ATTCTGGAGCCTGGAGAGGGATCGCAGATCAGCAGGAGACCACCTGAAGGTCAGCACAAAGGAGTTCCTGCCATTCCAGCCAGTAAGTTGGCTTCACTGGGGAAGCAACTTAGATGTCTTCATGCAAACACAAGTAGAACAGGTATGTCATTTTCCTGGGCTTATGCAAAGCATTTGACACTGTCTTACATACTTGTCTCTAAACTGGAGAGACATGAGTTTGAAGGATGCACTTGGTGGATAAGAAATTGGCTGGATGGTCATATTCAAAGAGTGGTGGTCAACTACGTGATACCAAACAGAGACCAGTGATGAGGCAACACTACTGCGACCATCTGTGTAACACCTTTTTCAGCAACATGGACAGCAGGATTGAGTGCAACCTTAGCTGGTTTGCTGACGACACCAAGCTGTGTAGAGTTGTAGACATGCTAGAAGCAAGAGATGTCATTCAGAGGTACCTTGACAGGCTTGAGAGATGAGCCTGTGTGAACCTCCTGAAGATCAGCAAGACCAAGTGCAACGTCTTGCATCCGGTTTGAAGCAATCCCAAGCACAAATACAGGCTGGTCATAGAATGGATTGAAACCAACCCTGAGGAAAAGGACTTGGGTGTGTTGGTGTGCTGGTTTGAAAATGAACCTGTGGGAGAAATTAACCCTCACACAAAGTCCTTGCAAGAGACTTCAAGTTGGAGTTACAATTTCATAGAAATATTACAATAAATGCAATTATACAGAAAAACTGGCTTAAAACCACAAAGTCAGGGTACAACCTTGCCCCTGTTGGTCAGGGTGGCGGTTGCAGTCCAACCAAGCAGTGGTTGCAGTGCTGTCGAGGTGAGGGTTGCAGTTGAAAGCAGTGGTCCTGTGGAAGGTCTGGTCCTCTTCTGGATGTCTAGTGGTCGTGGTGGTGGTCCCAAGCCCCAAAGTACCCAGATTATATACAGGCAGGAATGTTCAGGGGAGTTTCAAAATGGGATGATATAGTCCTGTGAGTCTTAGGATATTTTTGGGGTCCTTGATGGTTATTGAAGCTGTCTATCCTGGTGGTACCTATTCAGCACATTATGGCCCATTAGCAGAGACGACCCACTCAGGATGGATGGGACTGTGCTGCTGCTTCCCCAAAGGGAGTTATCAGGGCTGAGTCATTGGTAGGAACAAAAAGAAACATTACCCTACTTCACAGGGTTGCCTCTTTTTCCTTATCTAAAACACCCAGCTCATAGTCTGAGGGGTGGGGTGTGCACTGGGCTGCTGTTGCAAATGACCCACCATTAATAGTTTGTGAGGAATAATGTTGATGGTTGTAGGATACGTAGTTTGGTTACACCCATATTGGCACTCTTCATCCTGTAACCAAGACGGTTGACAAGCAACTCAACATGTCCTGGCAATGTGCTCTTTCAGCCCAGAAAGCCAGCTATACCCTGGGCAGCATCCAAAGATACGGACCAGAAGTTCAAGGGAAGTGATTCTGCCCTACTATGTTGTCATGAGATCCCACATGGAGTACTGTGTTCAGATCTGTGGCCCCCAACATAAGAAGCACATGGACACATTGGAGCAAGTCCTAAGGTGGGGTAAAAATATCAGAGGGCTGGGGCACATCTGCTGTGAAGACAGAGTGAGGGAGTTGGGATTGTTCAGACTGGAGAAGAGAAGTCTTCAGGGATATCTTATAGTAGCCTTCCGGTACCTGGCAGGGACCTGTAAGAAACCTGGAGAGGGACTGTCTGCAATGGCATGTACTGATAGGACAGGGGGTTATGACTTTACACTCTGAGGGATTTAGATTAGACATCAGAAATAAATTCTTTAATGTAATGTATAAGACACAGAAACATGTTTCCCAGAGCAGTTGTGGTTGTCCCATTCCTGGAAGTGTTCAAGAAAAGGCTGGACGGGTTTCTGAGCAACCTGGTCTATGATTTTGAGAAGTGTAGCTTCCCAGAGGCTATGAAAATACCTGCCACACTTGTACAAGGCATAGGACCCATTTATCAATTTTTATGCAAGAAAATCTTATTTAGTACAATTTTTTAGTAAACACCAGAAAATATAAGGCAATATTAAAAACCCCATGGAGAATGTAAGCATTTTAACAGAAATCTGTTGGTTTGCCAAGGGCATAGAACTGCCAGCAGAAGTCTGCACCTTTAAAAAAATCTCTTGGATGTAGACATTTAAATATCAGAAAAACAGCTTTAAAATCTGAGGATCAGATCTCTTCAGACAAGTAATAAATTCGTGTCAGGACGTGAGGACAGATAAGCAGGTCTAGGTGAAACATATTTAGCTGAAATTGTCATGTGTGCAGGATTAAAAGAATAAAATTCAGAAGAATTTTTGGTCAGCAGAAAGTACTACTGAGAAAAGAGCCATATTTCAAAGCATTACATCTGAGTTAAGAATTCTGATAGAACAATCCAAATGGTGTGATTGGGAGTAAAAAAACATACGTTTTATAAGTACATAGTTAAGTGTATATGACTGAGAGAAATCTGTGTCAATCACGGTGGAACAGCACCAACACAGCCAATATCAAGCCCAGAAATCTGACATTGTGACTCTGAGTTAAGATGACGACACTGCAATGAAAGCACTTTCCTTGCTGTACTACGTATGTCCTTTCAGATTTACACATACTCTCTTTAAAAACTTTAGGCTCTGCCATACTAATAATGAAAGGGTACCTTGCAAACATAGAAAAGAGGCAAAAGCAGGTATCAATCATCTTCTGATGCTCACACAGATGGGAAGAACTGTTCTGATGTACTGCTGAGTATGGTGTTGTTTTGAAATTTATATTAGATATTTCCAGGTTTAGAATTTCTCATTTAGAACTGCACTTGAACTTGACGCTATGATGCAAGGAAGACATGTATTTTTATCCTTAATAATAACATTTTCACTTTGCACATATTTACTCTATTTTCAATAGTCTACCAATAAAAACCCCAACTCACAAAGGCTGTGTGTTAATTAAATTATTTTAATAGATGTATAGAATCAATTTTTGTATTGTAGAATTTTCACAATTTATACAATCTCATCTGTCATAATTACATTTGCGTGATGTAACTGAGATTAACTAACTTCAGCTTACTTCTGGAAGAACTTAGGTTGGATTGGTGTCAACTGCAATGCTCAGCTTCATGTCAACTGCACATTTGCTGAGGGGGTACTTAATCTTACTGTCTATGTCATTGATAAAGATATCAAAGAGCACCAGTCTCAAGTGGAGCCCTGATGGCTACCACTAATCATCAGCCTCCATCTGTACATAGAACCACTGACCACAGCTTTCTGGCTGTGTCCCTCCAGCCAATTCCTTATCCACTGAATGATCCACCCTTCAAATCCATGTCTTTCTCATTTGGAGATAACTATGTCAGATGGGACAATGTCAAAGACCTTACAGAGATCTAGACCTTACACTGCCTGGTCTTCCCTCATCAACCATTGCAGTCACTCCATGATAGAAGGCCACCAGATTAGTCAGGAATGATTTGCCCTTGGTAAAGCTGTGCAGAATGTCTCAAATCACCTCTTTGTCTTGCGTGTTCCTGAACATTGCTTACATAAGGATCTGTTCCGTCATCTTCCAGGCACAAAGATGAGGCTCACCAGCCTGTAGATCCCCAGACCTTCCTTTCCCTACTTTTTAAAATAGGAGTAGTATTTTGTATTTTCCTATGTGTATTGGTGGCTATTCAGTTTCTTCACGTCTCAAACCTCCTCATTTACAGTGGGAAGGACTTTGCTCTCCCAACTCCCACCTAGAGGTTCAGGGACTTCAGAGATATGGGAAGCCTGACTGCCAGTGAAGACTGAAGTCAAGAACTTGCTAAATGTCTCAGCCCTCTTCATGTGTGTTTCTACCAGTTCTCCCTCATTTGTACACTCTCTTTGGTCTTTCTTTTCTGACTTATTCACTTAGAGAATCCCTTCTAGAAACCCATGGTCATGGACCTAAGTCTGCCAGAGTTCAAGAAGCATTTGGGCTACGCCCTCAGGCACACGGTGTGATGCTTGGGGCTGTCCTGTGCAGGGCCTGGAGTTGTGCTTGATGATTCTTGTGGGTACTTTTCAGCTCAGGAAATTCTATGACCCCTTTTGTTATTCTTCACATCCCTTACCAAGTCCCATTCCATATGTACCGTGCAGCTTTCCTGATCACAGGCTTACACATCCATTGTACTCTTCCCAGGCCACATGTCCCTGTTTCCACTGGCTATGCATTTCCTTCTTACTCATCATTTTGAGGAGCAGGTCCTTGCTCATTCATTCCAATTTCCAAGCTGTCCTGTTTCATCTCCTACACACCAGGATGGAGAGCTCTTGTGCTCTAAGAGAAGTGTCCTTAAATAACTGATATTTCTGGTCAGCTCCACTGCCCTTAAGGAGAGTTTCCCAGGGTATCTAATCCATTAATTCTTTAAACAGCTGGAATTTCACTCTTCTAAAGTTCAGGGCCCTGACTTTGTTTTTTGCCAGGCACATGTTCCTCAAGATCACAAACACAGGCCACAGTCACCACAGCTCATCCTGCTTCCAATCTTAACTCCTTTCATGAGCCCATTTGCTTTGGTGAGCACCAATAGATGTGTAAGTAGATGTATACATATAAATTTGTGCATGTGTAACATGCAAATTACATATCAAAATCCATTTTAACACAAAAAATGAGTATTATTGTATAGGTTCAAGTTAGGATTTGCATTTCTTTCAAGTGCCCTTTAAAGTGAAGTTAAATGTTAATTAAACTTCCACTTTTTCCTACCAAGTATTTTTCAACTCACTAGTAAAGATCAGTAGAAATTTTTAGGATTCAGAAGCCAAAGACCTGCAAGTATTTTATATATAGCTTACATTTCCATTGAATTTTTTTTTGCTTTTCTAGTGTTAGTAATTCAAATCTCCTTTGCTCTTTAGAGTAATTTCTATTTATGCAATATAGCAAGATAAACTCAAAACAAAAATTATCACACTTGGGTTTTTTTTATACCAGTAGCACAGCCTTGCCTTTATCTGAAAGTGCAGCAAGAAGCTCTCATAAAAGCATCATTTCTTCCTTGACCGCAAAAACTATTAACACAGTTGTTTCCTTGTAAAAACATCCTTTAATAGCCTGAATGGTGGAAGAGAGGATCTCTACTATGGACGGGGTCTGTATGACATGATGAGCATGGGTTGGAGTCCTGTTCAATGCTACAAGAATTTTACATTGCTTCAGCATCTGAAGGGATTGAAAAAGATCTATGATTTTCTCTTCTTATAACATTGGCTCTAATAAATAGTGTTTTAAATGATACTCTAGAGTCTGAGGGCATTTCTTACTACAGTCATGATGAACCAACACCTCCTGCTGCAAAACACCTCTCCATAGGTGTTGGGTGCTCTCCACAAAGCCATGTCTTCTCCAGGCCGAACAAATCCAGGTCCCTCAGTCTCTCCTCATAGGATTTGTGCCCCAGCTCCTACCCAGTTCAGGGCTCTCTGCTGAAATCACTCCAATTTATCAATATCTTTGCGGGACTCATTTGTGCAAAACTGGATGCTGTACTCTACTTGTGCTCTCAGAGATGCCAGGCACAGGGCATAAGAGAGTTTGTTGAAGACTGAGACAAAAAAGCATTGAGTACCTTAGCCTTCTTCATTCACTGTCACTAAATTACTCATTCCATTTAGAAACTGGCTTAGAACCCTACTTGCTTAGCCTTTTACTACTAACATCACAGAGGCTCTTATTTCCTTGATGTTCTCTGCACACTTCAAGTTACAGCATGTTATGTAAGGTAATAAAGAAACAGTCCAATAATATTAAATATTGGTGGATTTGATTCTAAATATTTTAAGGCTTGTTTAACAAAAGATTAAATAAATAAAACTGATTTGCATGAGTACTGAATCACCACTACTGGAGTCAGTGAGCATTTTAATGGTCATTTAAAAGCTTATTTGTTCTGTCATTGTGTTAAGAAAAAATTATAGTAGTTTATCCTCCTATTAGCTTGTTATTAGGGAAAGATAATGTCCTAACCAGACAATACAAGAGAAATTTTTCTACTAATAGGATTCATCTCACTAATATTTACCCCATAAATTTAACCACCAAGGCTAAGATTGGCCGCCTGCATAGTGTAGAGAGAAAAAAGCACCTTTAGAGGAAGTATCAAATACACAAGATGAACTGCTGTTCTTGCTCTTTCTCATAGTGGCAGAGGGAGTCTGAACAACTAATTTACAGTCAGCAACAAAGTTTTAGATAGGGAAAGTTATGTGAGATGGATCTACTTTTAATGTATGATCTAACCTAGTAAAATTTAATCATAACACCAATCTATTCACAGGTAAGCATCTTCTTGTTTTTCATTCTCTTCCCTTTTATGATTTTAAAATCCTAATGTTATTGCCTCCAGTATTGATATGATGAGAGATGCAAAACTATAGAAAAACAGCAAAATTATTTCTTTTTTTTCTTCAGCATGAAATATTAACACTTTTTAACTTTTTAGAGTTTTTAACTCTAAAACCAATTAATAATGTAACCACATAATTTCTTCTTTTTGTTTGAAAACAAACAAAAGAGACTAATTTCACAGAAGTTTGAAAGTACTGTAAAAAACAGAGTGACTTAGTGGGAGTATTATCTGTACCAGGAATCGTTCTAGCTTTGTGTTTATAATATAAAAATATTTGCAGGAATAAAAAAGCTCTGGTTTTATTTAGTATTTTGATTTTTTTTACCTCTTTCTTGTTGAATGTTTCATTTTCTGATCTCTTTAAAGTGGTCCAGGTGTTACAGGATTGTATCAGCTGATAAAGAATGTAAGTCTATTACTCTATGCTAGCAACAAGATGACAAATGGACAGGAATTTAGTCTCTGAAAGTTCAATAAGCTGGTATTGTCCTGACATTGCAAACTGTTTACCACAAAAATCCTCTACATCTATCACCCAGACCCAGCCTTTGCCTGATTCTAATTCTACTGATGTTGAAATCTGAAGCCCTTTGTGAGTCATTTATCACACTTATTAAAATGTTCCATTGTGGATTAGAATAGCAATTCACTATTACTTCAGAATGCTGCCCAAGGGCTATTCTATGCAGGAAATTCTAATGCTTTATTGAAACAGTGGTTTGATATTAATAAATGATTCTTTGCAAAGGCACTATGCTTTCAATTGTGAAAAATGATGCCGGCATTTCAAAGCTGCCATCACTGCCCAGTATTATGCAAATCCCCTAACTTACTACTGCATTTTAATCTGGCCTAAATACTTCACAGTTAATATTTTAACAAGTATATGTCAATGGGATTATATAGAAAACTGTAAGTAAGGAATGGCTTTCTGCTTACTGAACTATAAAGAGGAGTTCAGTGCTTTGGAACATAAGGTAAGTGATACAAACTTAAATAGTATCCGAAGGGATATTCTTTCCCTATTAAAATGACATAATTAGAAACATTTTCATGATTATTTTCCTAAAAAGTTTAATCATGTTTTTCCAAAGCTGAAAATTCAGTGGGAGGAAAATAAGCCCATGAAAAAGATTCTGAATCTTGTCTTAAGTGACTGATTAACTCTACAAATATATTAAGGTAACTGTAGATCGAAGGCTGACAAAAGATTACTATTTAGATGTTTGTGTTATCTAAAATATGCTGTACCAGATGGGCCTTTATTCATGTACAAAATGAATTTATTCATATATTAACTGAATGACACCTGTCCCTTTTTGCAGACTTAAAGTCCCCTGATATTGCGTGCTGACTTTGCTTGTGAAAGATGTTCAAAAGAAGTTGCGACTCTTTAAAAGACTACTATAAAGTATATTTAATACTTTATTTAGAAAGATACTTGAGCAGTTAGGGTGTAAGATCCAGCTTTAAAACTCCAAAATTAATTTTTTTTCTGCAGTCTTATACCACATACATGACTGAATCATTTATATAGAGATTTTCAAGACCACTTACATAAATTTCATGTTCCACACAAAAATGTCACCTTTGTGTCTTGCTCTTCTCATTTTTAAAATGAGATCAGCAACACTTCTCTATCTCACAAGTGCTTCAAGACTAGATATTGTAAGTGTTCTAAAGGTTTCAAACACTATATATAAGAAGTATAAAAAATACCTAGAATCAATGGAGTCATAGTAACTTAAATGAGATTGCAATTACTTAAACTCATTCAAAAACACATGTGCAAAAGATTATTCATTATAGCCCTCATTCATCACAAGTATTTTCAAAAAGTGAAGATCATGGAATATGCCTCTGCAATGTGTTCTTTAAGATGAGTTACAATGAAATTTGTCTTGAGGAATTTTCCTACGCAAATAACAGCATTTCAATGACTGAAACGTAGAAGTCAAATCCTCAATATAGTCATTCTAAATAATTATTTTAATCTAAAAATACAAATATTATGTGTAAATCACATAATCAAGATATCCTATGTATAAATATACCTATTTTATGTGATATACTTTTTTATATTAAGTGACAAATACTATTATTGTCAATCAGAAATACATATCTGCAATGAAAATATGTCATTACTAAAGTGCAAAAGTAGAACATAAGAAAATCCTGTTAGTTCCTAGATGACGGTTTTTATAGCATGGTATCTGTTTAGAAATACAGATGTGTAAGGCAAGGAAAGTTAAAAAGCTGAGTAAACAAGGCTCTTAAATTTATGGATAACATTACATTTAAATAACACAAATGAGAAGTTAAATTGTTAGTGAGACTTTAACCTTCAATTCTTGCCCCTTACTGTGGCTATGCCTTTTTGAACTTCTCCAAAAATACATATAATTTTAAAAATTTACCTTAAAAATTAACTGAAGTTTTCTGCAGATCAAAAATATGATTCAGTTCCCACTGGAGCAAGTGAGAAGACTATGCTGTCCTCAGCTTGCCTCCAGCCAGGACTTAAACCCTGGCAATGCCCACAAATGAATTATGCCACAGGATTCCTACTGGAACGAACCAGGCAGCCTAGTTCATGGGCTAGGAATGGAGGAAAGCACTTTAACTGCCAAGTGCCTTGGATACTGGGATCTTCTGCAAGTGCCACAAAAGGAGAGAGACAATGAGTAATAAAAATCCAATAGCTGCACTATAAGAGGAATATTTAAGCAAATAGGCTCTTATTTAATAGTCTATGTATCAGCTGAGATGGAATGCTGTATTTTGTTTATGCATACAATGTTTTTCCAAGGGAGTGATTAGGCCAGCAGGAGAATCTCTGCTGCCGTACTGTACTTAAACTCTCATGTCAGATATGAGGCACTCTGAAACCACAGCTTGGGCACAGAGAAAAGCCTTGTACCTAGCAGCTTTTTAAACTCAAACATTTGCCTTGGCTTTACACAAGAATGGTATTAAATGGTAGCCTTAGTAAAACTGCTGTTGGAAACATTAAATATATTAATTTTGCATTTAGGTTTTAATATTTGTGGTCTACATCTGATTTTTAATACTTCTTGAATTATTATTGGGGAAATAGATTTTATTTTTATTCTGAACTTATGTTCTTTAATTGTGCTTTGGATTTAAATGCCAACAAATAAGAAGCCTCTATGATGTCCTGTTGTGAATAAGAGATGATACTTTCTTACATGTTTTCCAGTTTTACCAATGCTTAAGAATTTTGAAAGTTAACTGTCTTAATTTGGTCAGATCAATGGTCTGTATCAGTCTCATTCCCTCCTGCAGACAGAAGGATATTATATATATTTCAGAAAATGGCAAGAGGTGGCATTTAAAAAGAGCAATTCAATCCAGCCTTTTTCTGCAGATCATTCTTCATGGAATCTTCCAGATGTTGGAGCAAAGCTCTTTGCAAGTTATTTCCTATACTTAGTCTTTTTATTATCAGTCAATGGATTTGTCCACCAATTTGTTTAGTTTTTCTGAACCTGCTGATAACCTTGGTATTCACAAGCTGGGATGGAAATAGGTGCTGAGGAATACAGTCAGTGCTAGTACACTGCTTGGTGGGCTGCTGCAGTGGGAGCTGCACATGGAGCTCTGGGTGGCAGGACCTTAAGCAAAGAGGCCTTGAACTGCCAACTTTTTGCATAGCAAAGGGCACGGGGACCTGTGGCCCAGCCAGGCTCCCTCCCTGGCGGCACCAGCTCGAGCCATTGCTGTGTTACTGTGCTGTGAATAAATTGCTTTATGGGATGAGTTATATACTATTGTGCCAAAGGAAAATTGGAGTCAAACAGGTAGAAAATCTGGTCTGAGTGCACGTGAGTGAAGTGTGTAGGGAGACAAATGAGGCACTTCTTGGCTCATTGGAGCTGCCTGCTGTGAAGGTGCTTTGGTGCCAGCAGTTGAAGCCTCTGGCACTGGGAGTGTGACTGACCCAGTCCTGTGAATGGTCAGACTGGGAAGTTCCGTTAACAGCAGGTTCCAAAATTCACAGCTAGGCATGGAAAGAAATATTTTACTTCTTCCAAAAGTCAAAATGAGGTGGCAAAAAATACTTCAGATAAGGAGTTTGGCTACAGGATAGGCAGAAAATTCCAGGCTGGGCAAGTTATGACTGCTACATACTAAAACCAGAATTATTAGCTTTGCTAAAATAATCTATTTTAGCTACCCGTCTTCATCTAGTTTTTATCTAACCTCACTTTTATTTGTTTGACTCATTCAGATACTTGATTTTAAGGTCAGAAACTGATATGTCTCTGATTAGAATACTTCACACACCCTATAACTGTATCACTGCTACTAGCTATGCAGAAAGACAGCCTTTTTGCTTTTAATACAAGCCCAGGGAGTTGTTTTTCTCTTAAATTTAACTCTGGATTATTTCTGACCTTGTTATGGGTGCTACATTTTATATTTGCAGGTCCTTTATACCTTTTTACTGTTGACTGTTCATAATTTGGTACTCTTCTGTGAGGAAGCTTAACTGATTTCTATTTTTTCTTTTATTCATCTGTTAGAAGGTGAGCTTTTTCAAAGCAAGCTAGTTACGGTTCCACTGGTAAGGCGAAGTGCCAAACTATTCATTTGAATCTTTCAAAATGATGCTTCTAGAAAATACATGTTCACAGAAGTGCATAAGAAAATGCTGTCAGACCTATTTTCCTCTGGTAAATGAAACTCTGATAAAATCTAAATGCTTCACAGAACTGTATAGATATTGCTATTACTTAAGTTTTTGAATAAAACAAATCTAATGACAGAAAAATGCATCTAATGTTTATGGCTTTGAAATTAAAGAGCTAACTTATCTCACTTTGAAATAATCATCCATATATTCACTGTAATACAGGTTTTATAATAATAAACTGAAACATTTAAAAAGTGCCAAAGATGTTTAGCTGGAGAAGGAAACTGATGGTTATTTAGAATCCTGTTGTATGTCAGATATAATAAATGTTAAAATCTTAAATTCCTTTAATTGAATGAGATTTATGTTGTATGTACAATTGCATTCAAGTCAAAATTACTTTACTTTTATCTTGCCTTCCATTACTTCCTCACATTTTCCCTTTTGTCTGCTGCCTGTCATCATACAATACAGCTCCCATCTCCGTTAAGGCCAAATACTTAATTTTATCTTCTGGTTTTCTTTGTAAAACAAATGGATAATAATGCATATAAAGGACAACTGTATGATCTTTACTATTATTTATCATCCACAGCAGTGCCATGAATCTGTAATGAACATCTGAACCTTCGGAAGAGAAAACAGTAAAGAGGTTAGCAAGATGAAACTTTTTTTTCTATGCCTTCTGCTTTTATCTCTTGCAGAACTCATTTTAGGCAATGAATCTGTGTTTTCTTTGTTCCCTCTCATTGGTTTAACAGTTCATTTCAAGAATATATCTGTCTGCTTTCCTCTCCTTATATAGTATAAGGGCTCATTAAAACTGTATTTGTCTGTGTTTTTTCTTGTAAGTATCACAATACAGTACTTCATTTAAATTGGAATGTATACTTATTTCTTCCTAGACTCCCTTCCAAGACTTCCTACCATATAATGAATGATTTTTTAAAGGGCAATCTTACCATTTTTAGCATCTAATAGGCCTACATTCTGAAACAAGTAAGAAACTAAAATAACTTGCTTCATAGCACACAAGGATGGCATACTGCAATACAAATCACTGTCGCTTCTCTTCCATTCTCCTTCCTATAGTATCATTGCTCTTTATATTAAAAATGTCTGCAAAAAGATCTGTCTTTCAATGACAGTGTAAGGTAAATGGGATTAAAGAGCACACCACACACACACCTTGTTGATGGGGGATGTAGCCTGATTATTCAGTTTTAGCTTTGTATTTTCGTATGCTTCCCCCTTTACTCAAATATGCTTTGAAGTGTCTAACAACGTCGCAAGAATTCTATGTATTGCAAGGTATAGCTGCTGACCTGTTATGCCCCAAACCAAGGTCTACTAGAATAATCATGACCATATGATGTCACATGAATCCAGATTCATAGCTCCTTGGACCATCTCAAGCTAACCTCTGTTCTGTTTGTTTTTTTTCTTGTCCCTCCTGCCCCCAGTTAGAGAACTAACGTTCTTATTTTCTTCTGATTCCTTGAAAAGCATTGCAAAAATCACACCTTTAGAAAGAAAATTGCCATTAGAAAAATCTCACTTCAGAAAATTTGAAACTGTTCTCCAAGATATTGCCTGAACCATCCTTGGAATCATCAGTTTACTTTCAAAGAACACAGATTAAGACCACTACCCACTCCTTCCCTGATACATATATGCTATCTAAAAAACTGTGGGCAGCTTTTACATAAGCAGAGGAATTGTGCTTTGTTTTTGTGGATAAGACTGGATAGTTTTGCAACGCTTTAGAAGATTTTTCTACTATGTCCCAAACCCACCTAATGAAGTAACTTAAATTCCAAGTAATACAAGAACGGCTTCATTATTTTTCCCCATTCTTGCTATCCACGACTGTGGAAATAAACTGGTTTGCTTTCCTTCTTTGTTGCTCCCTGAGAGACATTTAGGAGATTATCTGTCTGAAACAGGGACTTTCTACCTCAGCACAGGAGAAAAAAGCATACATATTGCTGAAGCAAATGGATTTGTGGGAGGGAAGGAAAACCTGTTAGCTCGTAAGTTTAGGAAATAGGGACTACGAGTTAATAAGCTTAGGGAGTAAGAATATATCCTGGGAGCAAACAGATTTATGAACACCTGCCATGGAAGGATTTGTGGAAGTGGATGAAACACATTAAAAATTATGATGGATGAGAGGTGTGGTAGAGGCAGAACAATAGGAAGAGCTTGAGTTCCTACCATATTTAGAAGTAAACCTATAGAAAATGCCTAAAGAAAGATGAGAGGGATAAATATTACTATGGTGTATATACATACATATCAATAAAATGCATATACATGCCCAGAATATTAATGTGGCTAAAAGAGAATATATATAAATTAATATTACAATTTTCAGCTTAATTAAAAATTTAGGAGACTGAACAGAACATCTCACATTTATGTCTAGTCCAGCTAAGCTAATACTTCCACTCAGCATCCGGTATAAAAGAAGAGCTGCGTTAATAACACATTTATGGCTGTCAAGCAAGAAAATTTTTTACCATTTGTCCCTTTTTCTTGGTGTCATTCTCTCTTACCAGTGTGGTTTTGGGTCCTAAAATCAGTTGTGCCAGTCTTCCCATGGGGAATGGGGAATAAGCTGACTACAAGAGGCATTGGCCAGGTATGCAGAGAAGCATGATGTTCATGGTGAAGCTTTTTACCTCTCCAGGAGTGGAATCCATTTTTTATTGGTTTTACATCTTCTCAGATCATCATCTGTCTCCTTTGCATTTTTCCCAGCTACAGTTTGCAATTGCACAATAGCCTCCTGAGACACAATATAAAAAAATGCTGCATGTTGTTTAATGACTACTTTGGTGAGTGATAGGTGACACTGACAATGTTTCAGCTGAAACAGTTGAAGCAGTCCTTAGTTGGCCACCAGTCAGCTGTTTAAACAAATTAAAAGAAGTTCAGGCCAAGAGAATTGCTTTTACCAGCAATGGCAAAGGTCCTATTTACTGGGGTACGTTATACATAATGATGTGTATATTTGCATAGAAAGGACATAATCTTAGAGTTCAAAAGGATTGATGGCTCCATAATATATTTTATTTAGATTGTGTGAAATGACAGGTGGGATACTGAAATGAGGCCAAGACAGCAGGAAAATCAAGTAGGTAAACACAATCAGTTTTCAACATGGTTTGAGCTTAAAGCTTTCACATGCTGTCTGTATTCTTCCATATTTACTATTTTTCTTTATTCAAATTTTTGAAATTTCAATTTTAATTTATAGTTTCATGGGTATGTAAAAGAATACTGTTTCCTCAAGGTAGCACAGCTCTATACAGAGCTTCTAGGTAGAGTAAACAGTGTTTTATTAATTGTAAGAATCTTTTTTTAGTAATAACCTAATCATTCATATCTATAGGCAACATATTCCTTCAAGATGTTTTAAATTGCAAATTAGGTTCACATTTTGAATAGATTTTATTAATTTCCCATTTTGCTTTTGCTTATATTAAAAAAAGCCAGAATATTATTATAGTTCAATGATCTAAGAAAAACGTTGGGGACCAAGGATTATTTGGAGTTTTAAATAGCCCTGCCTGCCTGCCTGTAGTGTCATTTAAGAGGACAAGTGGGGAACAGGAAACTACCTGTATGATTTAAGAATCAGGCAGTGGTTGGGAACACAAGGTTTCTGTAGGTAAATAATGCAACAGAAAAGCCTTGCCATATCATGAACAAAGTATGAAACACTTGTGATTGTGCAACTTTACAAGGCCAAATTTGATGCTTAAGTTCAGTTCTGTCTCCTCTTGTCCATGTAGGCAAATTCTAGATGTCACTGAAAGTCAGTCAGATGAAGGGCTATCAGCTTTGGATAAGAGTGCAAGTAGAATGAGTATTTCTGAAGGGAGTCTTATGCAACCTGTACAGGACATAACTTAAAGTGATGTCTAGTAGTTTTGAGCAATCTAGAAGGATGGTTAGAGACAGTTTTGGTTTGAGAGAGAATCAGTTCTAAAACTTCCCGACTTCTCTGGAAGTAGTGGAAAATTGTTCCAAAATTACCCACAGGCTAATACTAGTACCTCTTTTAGAGACAGAGATTGTTATGTTTTCTAAGATTTCTGTGTAAAGGTAATGTTTCAGTCATGAGCAGATGATTGTCTACTAATTAGAAAATTGTTAGCAAACAGTAAGGCAGAAAGAAAAATATAAACTTGTGCTCAGGTTCTGGTGTTAAAAGTAGAATTTTTTTGCCAGTCTAGCTATTTCTTTGTCTTAATTATCCCACTTTTCTCATCTAGCCCATCATTTTTTTTCCTCCACTATCAAAGCTACGTGATTGCACAGAAGACAATCATGACTTACTAGCCAAAAAGGGGAAAGGAGAGCAAGATAAAGCCAGAACAAGAATGCAGTGAGCTGGTTGAGATGTTGAACCTGGAGGAAGTTTTCCAATTACAGTTCTTCAAATAATTTTCCTGCACTTATATTAAATATTTTTGAATAAAAAGGTAGGTCTGGGGCTATGACCTAGACAAGGTGTCACAAAAATCACCTTATCTGACCACAGCCTATGTGCTCTCTTCTTTTCCAACAATTCTCAATTTATTTTTGTTCCCCACAGCACCATTTTAACAGGAATAGAGAATCTCTCTCCATTTCAAAACTGTCTGTAATACTAAGTTTGGAATAGTCACTTATCAATCACATTTGTACTGCAGACTAAAGGCCAAAAGTCTTAGGTGTGGTCATGAAGAGGCTGCAGCTACAGCTGTGCAAAATACAAATATACCATTTTTATTGTAATCAAGAAGCATTTTTCATTATTATAAAATCAAATTAATTCCTGTGCATGTTTGTAAAATTCTGTTTAAATTGATTTACATACATGATTACAATCATATGTTTGTTTTCTCCCCTTTTTAAAGGACCACATATAAACTTTTCTTCCATTATAAACTAATACCTTATGATGAAATAAATTTTCCATAAACAAATCCAGGAGTTCACTTCCTCTTCATCTATGACTAAACTGAGTCCTGATGGATCTTCAGGATGAATGAAAAACTTACAATACTTTAAAGATGAAAATGCTGATATAATTTTTTAAAGAGATGTTTCAAAATCACAACTTAAGCCAATGAAACCTTGATTTTTATTCAAAATAACACTCATGTTTCAAAAGTGTCTTCAGGTTTTAGAGCAGGTTAAAACAAATTATGAGATTTGAAAAAATTCAAATTTCATTATGAGTGTCTATGGGTTTTAAGGATCAATTTTCACCCTTGAATAGAAATCTATTTTTGAGATCTATATGAACTGTAGAGACCACCATTTTCAGCACGCCATTCCACAAATATATACTAATATACAGTGCTATAAAATATTGCATTTGAAGCATAATAAAGGCAATGTATCTAAAGCTATAATAGTCAGAAACTTCTGTCAGTTTAATGAACCCAGGAATGGCAACAGGTGCAGTACTTGCCTGTTACAGAATCTCTTGAAAGCAGAACATTTCATAATATATTTTTTTAAGGACTCTTAGCATTTTGGGTTACTGCTGAATATTCCTTTCTATGTATCTGAGATAGTCTGAGATTGTCAATTTCCATTAAAATTTTCTATAAAATTTTGCAGCATTTATCCTTTCTTAGTTCTCCACTGAAACATCAGCAACAGAAAAGGCAAAATACTATTTCTGTTCACCGAGTAAATTTGGACTATCATTACTCAGATTGATATACTTCTCAAGATATAGTGGCTATTCGGTAGCAAAAATAATCCAGATGAGGATAGTCTTTCTTCAAATATTTAATTTGGCTTTAATAACCTCTTAATTATGCCTGAAGGAGAAAAAAAACCAGAATGGTAGATTTTAGTTCAATTTTGAATTGGACGATAATGCCAAATCATGTCTTCCCCTCCTTAGGATAATGTATTTTGGAAATATAGGAGTTCATGCACTTGGTTCTCATGGATTTGCACAGTAAGATGTGTAAAATCTTTGGTAACAAGAAAATGGGATATGGGGTACTATATTTAGATGCCTGTTTGCAATAACCTCATCTGCTGTGTACAAAAGATTTTTTTTTTTATTTTTGAAATTATGGATACATCATATCTTGAAGAAATATGTTGCTTATGAATGTAAAAATAGCATGAAGTATCACTAGCTCTCTGCAAAGTTTACGCTTACTGCAATCTATGCATATTGAAGCACATTATTACCATGCATTATTAAACACAATACAAAAAAAGTCGAAACATAATTCTCAACTTTGCAATTCTTTTGTACTAATTTATAGAACCTAAGAGAAAATGTTACTACTCTAGTGTTCTGATCTGCAAAGCCCTGACATGCACATAGTAAAAAAGATAATGGAAATTATTTTCTCACGTACATTTAAAATGTATTTTCTCAAAACCTAAAAGTCACTGAACCATTCCCCTCATCTAAGTGCAATTTATACAACAAACAAAGCCTGAAGAAATTGTTTTAGGTGAAACTGCATCTTTTATCAACAATTCTTCTGAGAAACAGAAATGAAAGTAGATATACGTTCTGACTTGCTCTGAAAAAGAGAAAAGGGCATTTTAGTCAAGAAATATACAATTTTTCTTTGTAAAAACAGAACAAAACCAAACCAAATATTCATTGCATTCATAATCATCTTAAGTATTTATACTTATAACTTAGTTGATAAGCAAATATGAAAAGATAAACAAGAATCTTGTAAACTTATGTGGATCCAATGGCCTGGCACTTCAGACCTTAAGGACTATAAACCTTTAGCTGACACCAGTGCACAATGTACACTGATGTCATCAAAATATGTGGGGGCAAAATCTATCGCTGTCTCTGGGGTGACAAGGGGATCTCAACAGCTGACTGTACTGCAAGCTGAAGTGAACCTGACTGGGAATGAATGGCAAAAACACCCCATTGTGATTGGTGCAGAGGTCCCATGCACCCCTGGCATAGATTATATCTCAGGAAATGCCTCAGGACAGGGCATTTCAAAGACCCAAAAGGGCATCGTTGTGTTTTGGGATAGCTGCTGTGAAGACAGAGGAAGTTAGAGAGCTGAATACCCTGCCTGGCATCTCAAGGGATCCTTCTGCAGTAGGAAACCAGAGCGTGGAAGAAGCAGGTAGCGATCCCTACCACAGCTGTGCATTGTTGGCAGTACTGCACAAACTGAGAGTCCATGATTCCCATACATAAGATGATTTATGAACTGGAGACCCAGGGACTGGTCAGCAAGACCTACTCACCCTTAATACTCCTATATGGCCACTTTTGGCCATTGGCAAAAGACCAATTTATTAAAATTCTAAAGGCTGTAAGCTACAGACAAATTGCTAGCCTTTAATCACATCGTAAAACTGTCTCTTTCAAAGAATTTTAGAAAAATCATGTAGGATCAGAGACTTAGTGTTAAGAAAATAAATTTATCAAGTGTCAATCTTTGTCAACTATCAGAGTACTTAAATGCCTGAAATGTAGTTAAACACAAAATGAGTGTATTTTAGAAATAGAATCAAATGAACTCCAAGAAAATATATAGTCCCTAATTTATTAGTTGTTATTATAATAATACAATACTATTATAATTATTAATAATTAGAAATTATTACTAATGTATTGTTTATTTATTATAAAGTTATTATTAAGTAGTATTATGAGTACTTGTAGGTGAAATATTTGCTCCTTGAAATAAAACACATACATTTTTAGAAAGGAAGAAAATAAGGAAGAAAGAAAATAGCTATTAACATAACCAAGAAAAACCCAAATGAACATTCCTCATTTGTGGAAACTATTCTTTAAATATTCACAAGCTGTTCATAGAATCCAGCCTGAATTACCACAAGTCATTTAATATTTTCATTTTTATTAACATAATAATTACTGGCTGCAAGTAAAACCATACCCTAGCTGCACTACATCTCACACATATAATAAACAACAGTATTTGAAAGCTTACTTTGAAAATCCAGTTGGAAAATTTCAACTACAGAAGTTGTGGTCACAGCCTTCAAGAAAGAGAGGATTTTTTTTCCCTCTCATTATAGCTATTCACTGTGCTCTATACAAAGTAAAAAAAAAAAAAAGAATAATTTGTCG
>VZTE01000550.1:63717-113223 GCA_013397775.1 Eulacestoma nigropectus
CCCTCTTTTTAACGATTCCCTGTGCTCTATAAAAAAAAAAAAAAAAAAAAAAAAAGAGCTATTTGTCTGGCATATAGAGGGTACCAAACTTGAGAATCTTGTTTCATGAATAAATTTGGCAGAAGAAACAGCTTTCTATTCTGCTGGTATTTTTCACATATGGCAAGTATGACAATAGAGTGTGCAGGGAGAGCAAAATTCATTATAAAAATCCAAGACATGTTTGCAAACATTTTTTCCCCTTTATAATTTACATGTCTTCAATTATAAGTAAGAGAATTACCAGCTACTGCTCTAAATTTGGACATCTTCCAGGTACTATTTATCCTCATAGAACTATTTAAGCTACA
This sequence comes from Eulacestoma nigropectus, assembly GCA_013397775.1. Classification (NCBI taxonomy): domain Eukaryota; kingdom Metazoa; phylum Chordata; class Aves; order Passeriformes; genus Eulacestoma; species Eulacestoma nigropectus. The sequence continues at coordinate 64,068 of VZTE01000550.1, forward strand.
GTTGAGAATGTTCTTAACACTGAACATAGATCATCTCCATTTGTAGTCAAAAATTTAGAAAAGTTAGAACCACAAGCAAACAGCAGCTATATTTGGTAAAAAACTCTGCATATGAATGCGACATATATAGTTCATTTATCCAATAAAAATCTTGCATTCATTCACCTCTCACCAACAATTTGCAGATCTTTCTGGGTAAGATAAAGGCAAAGATAAGAAACATGTCTTATCCAGCCTGCTTCCAGTGAGCATAATAAGAACAATACCATATTTATAAATATTCCATTTCAAATATTCCAGTAGTACCTATGAGTTTTTGTTATAGATAAAAACACTATGCTAGGTGCTGTCCTGAGTAAGATGTACTGAGTGTACAAGGCAAAATTTTGATGGCAGGGGGCTGCAGAGATGGTTTGTGTTAGGAAAAATCAGGAGCTGCCCCCAAGTCAGATAGAGCCAGTTCCAGACAGACCTTCTGCTGGCCAAAGCTGAGCCCCTTAGTGACACTGGTGGCACCTCTGCAATAGTATATTTAAGAAGGGACCCCACAGTGGAGCAGGGGAAGAGCAAGGGGAGGAATGTGTGGTATGGACGAATTTTTATGACCTGTCTGCAACCCTCATTTCCTGTCCTCCACATGGCTTGGGGAGGGGAGGTAGAAGAGTTGGGAGTGAAGTTGAGCCTGGAAAGAGGGAGGTGTTTTCAGCTTTGTTTTTATTTCTCCATATCCTATGCTGTTGCTAATTGATAATAAAAAAACCTAATTTCCTTAAGTCAAGTCTGTTTTGCCCATGATGCCCATGATTAGGTAAGTGATCTCCCTCTCCTTATCTTAATCAATGAGCCTTTTGTCATCTTTTCTCTCCGCATTCTCCTGAGGAAGGGGACTGACAAATGGCCTTGATGGGCACCTGGCAGTCAATTAAGCCTATCTATATGTTGTATTTGTAATAGCACAGCTTGTACTAGTGTTTTGTTAATAAGAAACTTGTTAATTCTAATGTTCCTGCTCAGTACTGAAGCTGTGATGAGACCTTTGCTCTTATGACCTAATGTCTGGGAAAAAAAAAACAACTTTAATGAGCTACACAAATAGTATTTTTATTAGCATCTTTCACACTTTCACAGTCCTTTTAAATTAATTGAAAATTCTCATAATTATCTATATCTTATATATATCTATTACATTATATTACATTATATATAAGTGATATGACATTTTTATTTGTGAATGGAGTACTATTTATCATTTTTATTTTCTCTATTCCAATTCAATGTGAAATACATTTTTAAAAATTTTTTCTTTGTTTAAATTTCATTTTTTGGTCTCTCCTGGGGCCAAGCTCATGTCTTGAGTTCCACTCAAACTATTAAAAAAACATCATGAATACTGAAGACATAATCCCAGTACCTAAAGGAATTTAAATTTGTTGAAAATTTTCTGACAAGGTCTTTTCCAACAAATTCATCAGTCTCAAAATTGTTAATGTGAACATTTTTCCCAAGATGTTCAGTCTATCCAATAACTCCTTGGCAAATGATTCCTTGATTGATGATTCCTTGAATGGCCCAATACTTTAGATAGCTCAGTCCCTGTTGCTGCCACTTGCAGAAAAAACTGTTGATTTTACACATCTGAGGAAAGCTGGTACCTGACCTATAAGAATATTCTGATTCTTATGATCTCCATTTTCTGAGGAGTATGAAAGCCATGACCTATGGGTCATGGGAGAAAAAAATTTCTCAGAGAGCAAGATCCCACCCCATTAATACACACAATGAATATGAAAACAGAGATCTTGAAACAGACTACATGCCCATAGTCTTGCCCCAAGGAGTAGCAAAACGTTGTGCTTTCAATGCTAAAACCCACTACAAACTCTGCTGCTAAGCAACATAATGTCTTCTTTGTGACACTAGCCTTCATCCTTCATCTAGACTCCTCCCTTGTCTTGAAAAGGTGACTTAGTTTTTAGTATAATTAATTGTAATTATCACATGTAGATATAATTCATGTAGAAGAAATAATAGGAGAATTTGTATTTTTAGTAAAGCACTAAGCATATGAGTTCCAATCAAAAATGCTGTGCTTGGTCATCTTTGTGGCCCTTTGTTGAAGTCTCTCCAGTCTCTCCATGTCTCTCTTGTACTGGAAAGCCCACTAGACCCCGCACTCTAGGTGTGTCTTGCTGAACAGAAAGGGAGAAATCACTTTCCTTGACCTACTGGCATACTTTTAATGCAGCCGAGGAAATCCTAGCCTTTGTCTTGCAAGGGAGCAGTGTTGGCTGAAGCTCAGCTTGGTGTCTGCTGGAATCCCCTCTTTTATATGAGGCACACATTTAATTTCTGCATATGATAAATGATTATTGCATATGATAAATATTTTATTTTTCACAGCAACAATAACAAATGATCACATAAGATGACACAGAAAAAAAGAGTCCAAATTAAAAGTTGGAGTTTAGAGCCATTTGATTTCAATGTCTCCAACACCCAACATCTAGAATTTCAGGAAGCAAATTGAATATAGACCTTTTGCATGACATGACCTAACAAAGTTTGATAACAAGATGTGGAGTAGAGTGGTATTAGATTCTGGGGTTATTCTGAGAGTGAAAAGAATATCTGTTGAAAGATCAGCTGAAATGATGAAGAAGTTAATGAGTTCAGGAGAATATACGAGAAGTAAGAAACAGAAGGATAAAGTAATGAAAAAATACAAATGTGACATAGCAGCAGACAATACAGCAATAGATGTGGAATCTGAGTGAGAGGTGGCAAAGAAAGATGTATGAGGAAAAAACAATGAACACAGGAAAGTGAATAATTTTTAGTAATGGATACCTTTGTGCTTGTATTCTCTCTTTCTGTCCAGCCATGTCTGTCTGTATATGACATTATATGAAATTGCCTATTTACTTTCCTTTTCCCTATTGGCTACCCTCCAGCTACGGCTGCTCCCTCTTCTATTCTGACAGCAGCTTCTGAAATTTTTAAGTTACAAATTTCTGTGATCTATCTTCACCTAGAGAAGTTTTTGGGAAGAGACATTAACAAAAGTTCACAGCTCTTCTGTCTCTAAAGTGAACAACACATTTTCTTTTCTCACTATAAAAAAATGAAGTAAAATCCTGCAAGCAGTTTATGAACAGCTCTAGAAATAAAACAGCTGCGGTTAGGAAACTAAATTTGGTTTTGAAGTAGAAAGCATTTGTGGATTCTGCTGAAAACTGACTTTGATTCAACACAGTACACTGTGCTTGTCCATTTCATTTTGCATGAGATTTTTCTATTAAATTGCAACGTGTTCTCAAAAGAAAAAAAGGATATGAAGCAAATTTATAGCCTGATATGAAATTTAGGATAATAAAAAAATATATACTATGCAAGATTTAAACTTTCCTGGAAATACTGTTGTTCATAAATGCCATTATAATCTACCCCAATCTTAGCTCCTGACAGGTATAAAAGTATCTGCTGGTTACAATGAAATTAGTAATTAATGCAACACATATGCTGAGATGTACTTTTTGAGAAATAGAATGAAATCAGCAGTTATAATCATTACAGAGTTCACATTTTTATATGTTACATATTGCTATAATTTTTTTTATCATTATTATTATTACTATTATTAAATGTTTTGAATGTCAGCTAGATCGCACTGAAAACAGGTTAGAAAGCAAGATATTCATCTTCATGAAAATAACTGCAAAATATTCTATCCTGTCTTCACTTCACTTATAGAGACTAAGAAATCATTATTGCAAGAAGATAAAAAAGATTTACAGTGTGAAGAGCACAGAAATGTCTATGGTAATAGTTACTGTTTAATTAGATATTTTAAGCATTGTAACTGTAGCTGAAATGAACGGATAAAACCATTTAATAGTGTACAGTATGCAACTAACTCATGGTTGGAAGCACTTTTAAATTGTCCAGGACTTCTTAAAATGCTTAAAATCAAGGTGAGGAAGAACGAGCTAAACTGTGTCAATGCATTAAACCTCCATTGGATTGCATTCAAGTGGATATACGTTAAAAACAAAAATTCTAACAGCTTTTTAAGCCAGAGGTATATGTAAGGCATGATTACTTCATACCGCAGAAAAAGACAGGCTAAGGGCATAGGTCACACATTGCTGTTTGAATATCAAGCTGTAGTTCATTCACATAGTAGATGCCATTACAAGAGTATTTGGCCGTGAGAGGCCACACAGTCATGATGAATTCTCTGCAGCAAATCGACTTTCATCCATTATTTCTTTACAAGTAGCCTAGAATGCAGATTCTTCTCATATTAAAGACGTGGTAATTGAGACACTAACTTTTCAACTTTGATTTTCACTCTTGTCCCAGGCATGTCTTTAAATATCTTAGTTTTCCATGCATCAAGCTGTTCTGTGCAGCTAGAGTAGTTCTTTCAGTAACCTCTTCTATTCAAAGTTTAAGCAAAGTCAGTTGGTCATTAATTCAATAGTTGAATAAATAACATGATTTATTTTTCACCTAGAAAACATGCATTCCTACTCCTTGCCAAAATAAACCAAGCCAATATCTTTCACTGAAATATTGGCCATCAGGTTTGTTTGTTTGCTTGGTTGGTTTGGTTTTTTTTTGCCGTGTGGTTTGTTCTGTTGGGTTTTTTTTAGAGCTCAAAGCCTCTTTCAAAACATACAGAAATAAGTATCAAGCATGACAAAGTTACTTATAAATCTTACAAAAGACTGAAACCTTTTTTCCTCTTTTATTTTTCTTCAGATAAATTGTCCTAAAATGACTTTTAAGTCTATAACCATGTATCATCTAACTAGCATTAGTACTTTTCTTTCAAAATATGAATAAATTTAGTCTTCATTAAATAAATACAGGCTTTCTTAGTGTTCAATTACTAGTAGTTTTTACTAGATCGACCAAGATGACTTAGCACGTGGGAGGAAAAATAAATGTTTTCTGGAGCTGGGAAAATAATTGAACTTTTCCAAAAGAAAAAGAAAAGTAGCATTTTAAAAGTCAGCTTCTCCTAAAGGATGAGTGAATTTCTTAGTGATATGCAAAGTCTACTGTACTGACTTTTTGAATTCTTGTTATATGAGTACTTGTAGAACCATTAGTGTGTAAATGCGTATACTCTGATAGGAACAATATTGTCGTCTCTTAGCAGTTATCCTATGCTACATAAACTACATTTGAATTCTCTCATTAAAACAGAATCTGAGAATAAGCACTGGAAATTGCTTCACAGTTGATTAGATAAATATGACTTCAAGTTCTAGGCGGCTCAATAATAGTTCTAAAAATAGATTAGATCCAGAAATTACTCTTTGGTTTTTTATGGTCTACCATCTCACACTGAAACACTAAGATTGAATTATTGGTCAATGACTAACAAAATTACTGTCACAAATGCTAAAACCACTGGGTTTTGAGAGAATTGTAAGTGGGTTTATTACGTTGTAGTAGTGAGTAAACAGCATGACATTTATAGTTTGTTACTTATGCATTTGGGAAAGAATCAGAGAAATATAAGAATAATTAGATTTTGTTCATCATTTTCTATGTAATGAGAACAAGAGCAAAGCAAAAATAGTAACAATAGAAGTGCGCTAAAAAAACACCCAAATTTTTTTATGGTATTATATTTTAAAGACTTTATTTCATTAATTCAACAGACATTCATAAAACTAGAAAGGCAAAAACAAACGAAAAATGGAAATAACTTGAGTCTAAAAGGTTAGTAACGTCTCAGTCTCCTGATTCAAAGTAAAAATAATTACATGCAAAGAGACTAAACATTAATCTGAGTAAATTAATTCAATACAATTGCAAAAACACAAGTAGAATATGATATGAATTTTATATGATTTAATTTTTTTGCTCACATGCTTCTGGCAGTTAATATTAGTTGTGTTCAAAAATGCAAGTGTCCTCTATGTTAGTGTCACACAAAGAGGTACTTCTGTACATCACGAACATAAATCTTACGAAGATCTTGATACATGTCCCACCAAGAATTTGTACCTATCATTTCTTCTTTGCCCATCCTCAGGTGTACCTGTTTACAACCTTATTTCCTTTTTTCTAATGGCTTATTTTCCTTAAAACCAAGGAAATTCCAATAAATATACCAATGGATTTATATTAATAATTGGTATTTGAAAAGCTGCCAACTTTTCCTCTCAGTCTATTCACATTTGCAAATATGTTTCTCTGTAGGTTAATATGAAATATTCAGTTTCATTTTTTCTTATGTTTGTACATGGCATGAATAATTGCCATCACTTATTTCTTTCATATCACCAATGATATGTGGCTTGTACCATGTTTACACCTATTACAATTCAAAATTGTACAGTAATATTCCAGATAATCTCTATACACATGGTATCCTTCTAAAATGAATTTCTTATTTTTCCCATGCAAACATACCTATTTGGGTGAGTTACAGACTTTCAGGCTTAAGTGATTTATGATCAGGGTAATGTTATGTTTTTGCACTGCATGTTGGTTTCATACAAATCACTCTGTATTTTGTCTAGATGAAGAAAATAGAAGAATAAAGTATGAGTGATCTATGAATACAGGCAAATAAGGAACTGTCTATCATGTCATCATCAAGTGGTTAACTAGAATCTAAAGAGGTAGTCCTAACTAATTCCAGTTATCTGTCAGAAGACAGAGAAGTACAAATCCATACTGAGAAGACAGCTAAAGTGTGAACACACACAAAATAAGACTGAAGAATAAAGTCAGCAGAAGAAATAAAATGCCAGAGCAATTTATGAAGAAGCATCATGGAATAACTTTAAATATTTAACAATAAGCGTCAATAATCCTCTCAGAGAAAGTTTCTGTATAAACAGTTTTGAGATTGTCAAATATTATGGTGACCAGCTTAGACTTTTCAAGAGAAAAAAAGCAACAATTCAAAATTAAGAGGTAGACAGACTAGAAAGTTACTGAAAGCCATGAGAGATGATGAAGTGATTTCTTTGGTATTCATTTCCTCCCACTTTCTAAATAATGATTTAAATTAAATAAAATGGGCAAACAGGCAAATTTTAATTTCTGAATTGAAAATGAATGGTCTATGACGCTTCAGGTTCTTCATCAAACTAAAATTTTAAAAAGTGTAAATATTGTCACATAAGATGTTTTAGTTTTAAAGCTGCACTAAGTATAGAAACTGTATATAGACCACTGGTAAACGTGCATAGAAAGAATCACAGTAACCAACAGAAAACACATGGATTTTTTGTTAACTTACAGTTTACCTGCCAGCATATACATACCAACTCTCTCAAGAACTGTGAGGAGTTTCAACCCATGACACCTTACTATATCATCTTAGTTCATTCTTTGTGTCTTTACTATTAAACTAAAAAGGTCAGGTTTATTTTCTCAGTGCTTACTGTTACTCTCCTTTAAAAGACAGTTCATGTCTATGTTTACACAGAACACCGTCATGGAACACCTATAGGTCTATACAGTGATCCTCAAGCCCTAATATTGTTTCTTGAATATTTTACTAATTCCAAAAAGAATGAATTTTACCTAGTAGTTCAAGTTCCCATGCTCATTTTTTAATTGCTTAGGACAGCAATGTAAATCTGGGTCTCTGATATCCCAGAGAAGAGTCCTAATTGAAGGTCTTCAGGCTAATAAGGCAGCTGTTCCCAGTGATTCGTTTTGTTATGGTTTAAGCCGGTGTGCAAATTCCATTATTAACTATTGTTTTTATTAGAAAATTTTCCTCAAATAAATAATCTGGAGTTTATTTAACCATTTAAATTAGCCCAGTTTTCATCATATTTCCTTTTTAATTTGGTAATGTGTCTTGTCTTTTTATTCTTTCTAAGGAATATGCTTCAGCAGTTTATCTGAGAAGGGATGAAAAATTTGTATCCATGATGGACCTTCACTCTGACTGGACCTGACTTTTGTATCTTTTCATGACTGCCATAAGATGATAAAGGTTAGGAAAAATAGTAATTTCTTCATTTTACTACAGTTATAACTCTTGCTCTCCACTTTGCAGATTGTGTAAACTGGTGTATCTCACTTTCTTGAGTATGAGATAGTGAGTTCAGCTGAAGAAGTTACCCATGAATTTTTATAGGGGAAATTTTTGCTCAGGAAAGCCTAGACAAAGCTGTATGGAAGTCCTTGAAACACACCCCAAAAAATCAAACAAACCCCTTCCCCCACCCCCCGCCAAAAAAAAAACAACACAGACACACACACCCAGAAAAAAGCAACAAAAATNACACCCCAAAAAATCAAACAAACCCCTTCCCCCACCCCCCGCCAAAAAAAAAACAACACAGACACACACACACAGAAAAAAGCAAACAAACTCAACCCAAACCAAAACAAAAATCCACAAATTTTTGAGTGTGAAGTGTTATTTGTGGTGTTTTAATCTTCTTCGAGTAGACCACCTAATAAGCAGAATCCTCCAAGAGAGACCACCTAATAAAGCAGTTCTTCCTCTGCTTTGCAAATTTGTGCGATGGCAGGTCTCGAACTGTGTCAGAAAAGGTTGCATCCTATAAAATGCCATATAATCCTGAATACTGTATGGTTGTGTCTGTTTTAGAAAATGTTGCAATTCTAAATGATGCAACTCTAAGTGAGCAGATCAATAAAGAAAAAAGTGCTGCTGAGAATCTTAGAGATGGAACTTAGAGATGGACGGCAGATCAGCTTTTTCTTGGGCTGGATTTGAGGGTGTTTTGTTTTAAATTGCTTTTTCTTAAATAATTTCTCTCTCTGCTGAGGTCCCATGGTTTGAATGTCCATTTGTTGCTAGACTGCATTTGGTGTGCTCTGGGAGCACAGTTTCCACTTTAGTTTCATTCAAGACTAATACAGTTCATGCACTCAGGCTGTTTGGTTCTTAGCATCAAAGCACAGTGAGTAGAAACAATTAGAAAGACTTTTTCAAAAACACATTCCTGATGCAAACTAGAATACTAACATAGAAAACCTCTGAGTTTTCTCAGTACCAGTTCAATTTTGTAGTTACTTTAACATCTGTTTTAAAACAGTCATAGCAAAATTCCTGAAAACTGTTATAAATATGTTTACATATATGTTGAACTTAATCTCAGTTGTCTGGATGCAAGCAGTTGTGAGGTACCAGGCATCCAACATACTAAGATGCTTGAAGGAAGACAACAAAACTAAAAATCCTTAATTTAAATACTGAATGTTTTAGGGGAAACAAAAGTGCTAGGGTCTAATCACAAAAGCCCCAGCAACCACGGTGTAATGTCTAGCACAGCTGTCATGGTTTAACCCCCGTCAGAAACCAAGGACCACACAGCCACTCGCTCAGTGCCCCACCAGCAGGTTCAGGGAGAGAGTCAGAAGGGTAAAAGCTGGAAAACTCCTGGGCTGATATAGACTGTTTAATAGGAACAGCAAACGCCACACAGACAAGCAAAGCAAAACAAGGAATTAATCCACCACTTCCATGGGCAGGCAGGTGTTCAGCCATCCCCAGGAGAGCAGGGCCCCATCACATGTAACGGTGACTTGGGAAGACAAACGCCGCCACTCCAAATGCCCCACCCTTCCTCCTTCTTCCCACCACTTTATATACTGACCATGATGTTGCATGGTCTGGAAAATCCCTTTGGTCACTTTGGGTCACCTGTCCTGGCTTTGTCTCTTCCCAACCTCCTATGTACCCCTAACTTTCTTGCCAGCACGGCAGTACAAAAAGCAGAAAAGGCCTTGGCTCTGTATAAGCCCTGCTCAGCAATAACAAAATTATCTCTATATTATCAACTCTACGTTCAACGCGAATCCAAAACACAGCCACATCCCAACCACCGTGAAGAAAATTAACTGCTCCAGCCAAAATCAGCACACAAAGCTTAACCTTGTAGTAGTGAGTTTGGAATAACTTCAGTTCTGCTAAAAAGGGGTAAGAAAGACTACTGAAAAAACATTTAAGTAGATAAAATAATAAGTTGTTTTAATATCCAAAATTCTAAATTTCAAAATTCATTTTTAAATAATGAACAGTTGTATTGTATTTTGAATTTATCCTGTACTAATGCAGATTTTATCTGCTGCCATTTTAATTTAACAGTACTCCATAAGCCTTTTACCCTCATTTTCCCAATACTCCACCACTCTAGACTAGATATCATTTATTTAGAAAACCATATCCTAAGGCAATGAAGTACAAGAACCTTTCATGTTTAAATGACGGCTATTGAAAGAACAAGACATGCTACAAAAATAATGCTAGTGAATAAGATCTTCCATTACAAGAATGCATTAAACTGATGCATTACCAAATCTCTTTGATGTTCTGTATCATTTATCAACAACATTAAGAATATGAAAGTATTATTCAGCATGATTGATTTATTAAATCTGTTTAATGTTTCACATAAAGTATTAAAATTAAAAATAATAATTACATATTTTTAAAAAATTGTTATTTTATTATACCAGAGCAAATATACTTCTTCTATAGAAATTTAGCCTGTTTGTCAGTGTTAATAGAATAAAGACTAGATTCCTAGCAGAAGAATATGTTTTCCCATAGCAGAATTAATAAAACCCAAATATATTTCATGTATTTGAAAAAGGGGGTGACTTTGCAGGTGAGTATGAAATAATATATAATTAAGGAGTGAAGTATTCCAAGACAAGCAAACTGAAACTATTTAAAAACATTGGTGATCTCAAGTCTTAATGGCATCTATCTCAGTGCTTACTTTAATTGCTCTTTCATGTTAAAATTTTCCCTCCTTCTTCACGTTCTTGTACTCCTTCAATAGCAGTAACTTACATATTGTCTCAAGAGCTGTTTCTGTTAGATAAATTAATACACTTATTTCAAGGAAAGTTTCAAAAGAAAGTAGACATTCTGTTACCTTTACATTTCACTGCAAAGCTTGGTTGCATAATTGTAGACTATTGTTCTGGACCAGCGATCTAAAAAGATCAATCTTAGGGTTAATGCTAAAGACAAGCTAGTAATGGTGCAGACACAGAGACAGGGGAAGGCAAAACATCAGCTCCAGCTGCCTAAAAGAGTATAATAAGGAGTTACTCTGCAGAAGTCAGTAAACCTCACATTTTGTGCCTTTTCACCTCCCAGACAGTTAAAGAGTGTTGTTTTTTAGCAGCAGGCCTGCCATTTCCACCATCCTCCCCTCAGCTGCATTGCTAGGACATCAAACAAGACCCCAGTTGTGAAGCTTTTATGAACAGCGGTAATCTTTCGGGCTGGTAGTCAACTGTACAAAAACTGTTGCCATGAATAACAAATCTTAGATACATTTTAAATGTGTGACAGTATTTTCCAAATCTATTTTTTCTTATTTCAAAGTACTTTTTACTTGACTGAGATAAAAAGAAATTTATCATGGCAAAGCTATCTAGTCTTTTTAGATCATTAGGCTTTTGTCTGATAAAGAGAAGTCAAGAGTAACATTTTCTAAACTGCAGTCTCATGAAGGAACAAATAAAGCTAGCAACTTTGGAAATCCTAGGACGAACTTGTGTGAGAGATTGTGTGTGTCTGTATGCAAAATGGCTCATGACTGAGTAGCTGGAAAGCTGGGATGACAGTTGGCTATTTCAGCTGCTTATGTTATTAGAGAGATTGAAATGGACGTCCACAAGAAATGCTATAATATGATTTTTCATTTACAATTTAAATGTATGACTATTCTGCTTCTGCTTGAGTAAAAGGATTTTTTTTCCATCAAAGAAAACTTTTCTAAGTCCTTCAGGGGCTTCAGATTTTTGTTTATTTGCTTTTAATTAATAGAGTTCAAATGCAAGATGATTCTACACAGTCAGAAATCAAAAGATATTTGATCGTAAATGCAGTCCTAGCTTAGTAGTAGGAAAAGAATACTCTTTTTTTTAAGTCCTAATGTCATCCATGAAGAATTTAATAAACAAACAAAAAATTCCTCCAGGAATAATAGATACTAAATTTATATTCACTGCAAACAATAGGATTCTCTCTGGTATACCAAGCACAAATGGGATGAAATGGGATATTGAAATAATAAACTTTGCTAGATAGTAGCAAAAATACCCATAGGTATGATTTCCTTACAGTTGCCTGTCAAAATACCACGGTATTTGAAACTAAAATATCAGTGTCCTCTCTTATGAAACTATATTGAAAAGAACCTTAGAGGTTTTCTGTGACTTTAATGATATAAGCAAACTAAAACCAACCTATGGAAGCACAAATGAAATTTTGTATGCTGTCCATTTTATGTGAGGTAACCAATACAGATGCTGAGAGGTTGAAAAAAATGCGAGGAACTTATCTGTCTCCTAAATTGGAACCAGCATAGTGGAACTCAGTATGGCAGCACTCCAAAACAGATACCACCCATGCTTCAGAGCAGACTGGGGGTTTTTTCCCTTCTTCATCATACACTTCAAAGTGACAAAGTTTTAACATTTTATTTTCTAATACTCATCGACCTTGTCACAGATGACACCATATTTAAAATTTTAAATGTTTTTTAAAATGTACAGCTCAGAAAGATTAAATTTACAAGAAGAAACCAATCACAGTTTTATTTCTGAAGAACTGAGGAAAAACCTTTCTGAAGGGTGTGACTGCCTACCTGACACAAGAATCTGAAGGAGAAAATGGAATGAAGGAGAAGCTGCTTTCTAACTCTCTCTTTCTCTCAAAAAAAAAAAAAAAAAGTCTGCTTACTGAGAGTATGACAGCATTGTTATAGCAGAGCATACTCTTACAGGTATTCTGAGCTGTTTACACAGTCTGCCTGTTTGGAGTAAACTCTAGCCAAACTCTGAGATGTTGCTAAATTTTTATTTTAATCCTAAAAAAATAAATCCCAAAATTCTACAAGACCTTTATATCTTTCACAAGATGCTCAGATTTTTCCACTAAGTCTCACTTGATAAAAGCTCTTACTAAACAGCTGTTCATAAGTTACTGTGCTCTCAAAAACGTTGACAAGTATCTTTGGTAGAGTTTTTCAGATTTCAAACAAAAATCATGAGGTATTTAACAGAAACCATAATTCAAAAGCCAGAAAGTGATGTCTACACAAACTCAGTGATAGCCACTGCCTTAATTTTTAACCTGGAATCCCTGATTTCCTTTAGTTTTATAAAATATAACACCCTTAACAGAAACTGGACTAAAAATTAAGATATATTGGTGCCAGGAATATTATTTTTACTAGGTACAATGAAGCAGCTTCTTTGGGTGGTTCCCCCCAAAAGAGAAGGACAGAGTAATTTCCATTACTACTTCACAAATTCTTAGTGGAAAAGAAAAAGCAGCTTTTAATCATTAAAAGTCCTCCAGCAGTGACAAGTAATTCAATGCCTACCTTGGCAATCTCCTGGGGGCCTCTTATTAATTTGAACTGCATGCTTTCTTGGCAAAGGAAACATTGCTACTGATTTCTACCATTTCTAACAAAGACCTCTTTTCATGGGCCCTAAACCTGGGAATTCGCTAGTACAATCTGGTACCAAGCACACAGTGTGCAAATGTAGAATATGTGTAGCATTGGAGAATCTGTCTTGAGTGGCCTGGGTTGAAGGGACTTGAAAACAACCATCCAGTGTGTGCCAGCTCTCTCACACTGCAAGATAACTGCCTATTCATAAAACCTAAAGAGTATTTCATATCATTAAGCCTCTTTTCTACCTGATTTGTAGGAACACTTGAGGCAATTAGGCGCACTTTTAAGTGTCTAAATAATGCCAACTATGCCTGCAAATAATTGTATGTTGAAAAATGCAACATTCCCCTCAAAAAAATAAAAAACATATATTTATGTTGCACAGCTTATATAGAGTATGTGAATGAATCATGATTTCTGCACAATAAAAAGGAAGCAATAACATAGACTACCACAGACTGCAGAGCCATGTGGGCAGGAAAATTCATCATATAACGTGTCTGAGAAAATCCAGGGGGAATTAATGATCTGCTCTATTCAAGAACATTTAAAAAACAATGCCATCTGGTATTAAGTAGAATTCTGGCCAAGAGCTGGCAGCAAAATAGGTTTGACAACCTTGACATAAAAACTACTTACTCTCAGTGCCAATTATGGTCTCCTTGCCAGTTCAAAAGCATATCTTTCCAAGAATGGCATTTAGCCCCTACTGGCATCTGAAACACCACACAATCTTTACACCAGAGATTAAAGTAAAAACATTTATGCAAAGCACCAAACAGAGATAACATCATAATCTGGATAAACATACCAAATACTAAATCACTGTTCATTATGTTTAGAACTAATAAGAACTGACATCAACGAGTAAAAAAGAAAGTGTTCATTTCTCTAGCTGAGAGCTTTGAAATATAGTTTGCTTTACTTATTCAAATAATTTTGTAAGTCAAAATGCTTCCAAATTTTTTTAGAAAGGGTCCTAGTTGATCATAGCTTTCCCTACAGAATGGAACTTCCTCAGCTACCTACTTCTTATCAAGGGCATTTTCCTAGGCTAGTGACAAATAGATAAAACTGAGACCAGCTTCTTCCACAGCACTGTCTTCACTATTAAAAGCCAAAAATTACCTCTATTCAGGTACTATTTAACTGATTTCAGATAGTTAAGGGAAAAACATGATCTTATATAACATCTCATATTTTTTGTGTCTGTCCATAACTGATAGACATGGCCTCTCTTCCTTTAAGTGCAAGAACTGTTTCAGTAACTGGCACTGAAGAATGGATGCAACATTTTAATCCAAGACCAAATTCAAGAAAAATAATAGGATTTCTGGGAGATAGCTATGATCACCTTCCATGTTAACCTAAAAAGAAACCCATTCTTATATTTTAAATGCTCAAATATCAGAACAAAGGGTTAAAATTTTTAGAAGTACCATGACAATTCTCAAGCAATGGCTGTCCACCTCTAAGATGTTAAAACTATCGTATAGGACTTACTTTTCTAATTGGTTTAAAACTATGCAGTGGGTTAATGAAGGTGTTATTTTATAAAGTGCACAGCATCAGTATATGCAAAATTTTATCATGTAACTTGCAGTAAACACAGACATTCCCAAATGAATTCTTGATACTCTTGAAGTTATTTTGCTTTCATTGTTACTTATATTTATGCTAATTCCCTAGTGAGGAATCTAAAAATGTATGTTGCATATTTGGAGGAAAAAACATTACATCTGAATTTTAACTTGTATAGAATATCTATGTCTGAAGATAAACTATTTTCTTTAAATGGGCACAAGTCAGCGATTGTTAATAAATATGAAAACCTAATCCTTTTAATATTTGAGTATTTAAAAATGGTAACAGTACAATATTGCCTATGTAATGTAGCTTGTTTCCGTGCTGTTTTCACATTCTCTAGTTCTAGACTTTTAGAATTGTACCATCATTAGCTCTTTCAGAACAGAAGGAGGAAAGAATAAGGGAATTGCACTTTGGCTATGCTTAACTAAATTGTCAAGGAGTAAAAATAAATGTCTCCATCTACATGTATTGCAATAAACAGCTTCTCATATGTGTTTTATAATTCAAAAGACTAAAAGTAGTTGAGGCAAAAATATGCAAAGTTTTAAAAAGGAGACAGAAATAAAGAAGAGAAAATCTAAACTAACTTGTTACCTTTGATCTGACTTACAGACCTGAACAGAATTCCAAATATGACAGTAGCTTACTAAAATTTTACCGTAGGCACTTCAATATCACTGAATCAGCAAACTAAGAATATAAAGCTATAAAAAGGACAAAAGACTAGCATATTTTAAAATATATTTGAAAATGCATACGTGTAATTATTTATGTTCCACAGATGATATATTTAGTATGATATCAGTGAATATGACATTTCAGTTACTTTTCAGACACAGTATTAGAGAAGTTGATAACAATGCGCAGTTAATGCTTCTACGCAAAAGACTGTTACCTGTGATTTCATGTAGTATTAGAGAAAAGAGATGATTAAAAAAAGGGAAATTGATAAATAATGCTGAATTCAAACAAACACTCATTTGCCAAGTAGAAATTAAGAAAAAACATCAGCAAATCATTAGCATAAGTTGATGGAACTTATTGGCATTTTGCAACTCTATATTCATTTAGCACATTTTTTTCAGTATTTCGTATTAGCTCATAATGAATCTCACCCAGTTCCCATACAACTATACAAATACATAATTTTATAAGAATTAAGTACGCAGACTCAAGCTCAAGTAAAATGCAAATGCCATTGACAACTTTCCCAAAAATTAGGGCTTTTGGTGTTTCTTAACAGAACCACTGTTAAAGCAAAAAAACCATTAAACTCAACCCTGCTTTACAGCCTGCTGGAATAAAACCAAAACCAACCAAAATGTAAACTAAATTTGGCTATGTAAATGTTACTGATGCTTAGAAATTTCATGGTTCTGTTCTGTTCTATGGATTGGAGACTCCAACCAGGTCATCTACATGCCAAAATCATAGAACGCCTTTGATGCATTACATCCCCTCCAAAGAAGAACCACAAAACAAGAAGTATTTCCATCAGATCAACTGCCCTAAAGGAAGTGTACGATGTGACATCTGTTGCAGTTGGAGACGAAGGAAGTACGCAGACTCAAGCTCAGCTCAGGACAGGACCCAGGGCCCAAAAAAGGGCCTGCCTTTCTTTATTCAGTCATTTTTATTCCTTTTCACAGACACCCGTGTATTGGAAGATGAGGTTACCACCTCTCCAACCACATAGGACACTGACACAGTCTATCATATTCCCCGCCTTAGGGAAAGGAATGAAAACAATACAGGTCGGTTAGGAAAACAAAGCTATGTTTACAGAAAATGCATGAGAAACTTACAGGAATGAAAACATCGAAAGACTGCAAAACTCAGGGCAACAGAAATCGACTAAGAAAGTATGTCTGACTTAGTAAGACTTTTTTCATAGTAAATTTGAAAGCATAAATATGCGGATTTATAAGAAGATTCAATTTGTGTAAAAAACATCCATAGTGATTGGCATTTTCATGTACCTATGTAAATAAGATGCAAAATACTAACACTGTTACAAAAGAGCAAATATGTTAGATCAATGACATGGCTAATTTATGAGTAGCTCATTCTAATTCTATTAGAATATTAGAATAATATCCAATTACTATTTTGGAATAACTGAAAAAATTCATAAACATGTAAAAGTGCTAAGGTTTTTAGTTGCTATAATTCCCAAACCCTTGTTTTGTTCCAAACATGGCATTGGGAGTAACATTTATGAAAAACAAGAACTGTCCTAGTCCTGTGATGATCAAGATGAACAAACATATATACTGCAAAGTTTTTAACTTTGAGGGGGTTTTTATTTCCACAAGACAGATAACATTGCATGCCATTTTATTCTTACTCAGCAATGAGTTACACAAAGAGATTTTTTCAAAAAGACCCTGGTGGCACTCATGCTTAACAAAAGGTAATGTGCCATGCACAAAACATTGTCTATAATAAACCATTTTCATAGTTACAGATTGTGCACCAGTATTCATTACTGATATAAAAAGGTAAAAAATAAAAAGAGGGAAAAGAATATTTAAGACATAAATTTACTTATGAAGGAAAAAAAACCCCACATATTTACCACATAGTAGGCTTAGTCAAGGTCCAAGAGAAATATCCCCAGATGTTGGTATGTTCCATAAAACTCTTTTTATCCTGTTTAGAGTGTGTTCAGGGACGTATGAAAGGGTGTTGCACATAGGTAAAACCTTATAAAATGAAGGCCTTCTTGCCTTTGTGAAATCATGGCTCAGGCCCGTTACTTCAGCTAAGTAGAAAAGGACTGTGGGAAAGACACACAGCTGAATTAGGGATAGAGAAACATGCTGCGTGCTCTCACATCGTGGTGTATCGTGGTTGGCTGAATTATGTTTGTTGTGCCTTAAAACTATGTAAACAGATAACCAGCTAACTGCTTAAAAAGGCCGGGTTTTTGCAATAAAGGGCTCTCCTTTGCACCTGCCTGGGGACTCTGCGTTGCTCACTACCACAACAAAAGGGGTGTCGAGAAGGAAAAATACCAAGTGTCTCAGGCTTTCCTCCTTTACCATCTTAAAATAATTCTCTATTCATAGTCAACAATCTTAACCTCTATGATAGGACAGAAAAAATAACAAGATTATGTCTTACAACAGTTTAGGTCAAGACATGAAGGCATTTTGGGACATGAAAACCAGCGCTATTTTAGCAAGAGTTTAACATAGAACTTTTCTGAAAGCAATTGGATAACCATACAGCAAGCAGTGGTGATTAATGTGATTGAAGCAGATCCTATCATGTTCAACATCCACCATCAGATTAAATGTTTTAATTCTTAGAAGCACATAATTAAAATAACCAAACCTGGAAATTATTGTGAGAATATAAATGTTCAGCAAAGGAAAGGGGGAAATCAGGGACAAAGTGAGATAAATATATTTCACTGCTTGAATGTCTAGTATCTCTGAAAACAATTTGACCTTCCAAACCAAAGACTCTCCCAGGTGGTTGGCACGTGATACTTCTTTCATATAATCTGTGAAAAGTAATTGAAAGCATTTATCCTCTGATGCTTAGGACAATTTTAAAATACTCAGGAGCAGACGTTCATATGTCACAGTTAAGCTGTGAGAAGCCCACCAGTATAGAAAAAAAGAAGCAGAGAAACAAGTTCCATACAGCCTTCATCACAGAATGGTTGTCCAACTCACAGCTTCAACCTCATCTCCAAAGGTTCTGTTTCCTAAAAGGCACTGTAGAAAACACTTCACAAAAGATAATATATATTGAGTTTCTCAACAATATGTAATAGATAGAATTATCACTTGCTTGGGTAAGATTTTTCTTCCTCCATAGTGTTTAACTCTCTTTTACTTCTCCCTCACTTTCACTGGATGTCAGCCTTAACAGAATTTATTCAAACAAAGATTGATAATTTCATAAATCTTTAAATTGTTTTAAAGCTGTAGCCTTGTGACTGAGGATGGTTTGTTATGAAAATCAGAATAAAGCCATTTTGGGTAGATTTATATTTCCTTTTTTTTCTAATAATAACTAGTATTAATTTATTAAACTATCACTGATTTCCTGAAAATGATAAAGTTTGTTTTTATTTCAAATATAAAAGCAAAATACCTGAATTAAATACTCAGTATAACAAACCAGTAATTAAAAGAGAATATATTGAGGTGTTTCATATACAGTATTGATTTCTACATGAGGGATAACACAAATCTATGGTTTATAAAATACCTTGGTAAATGATCATTCATTAGTTTATTTTCTGAGCAATAAATTCAAAGTTTAGTGCAGGATAAAAAGACTATGATGTAAATTACATGTTTGTGAGATATCATTAAGAAAAGGAACAATGTCTGACTTAAGTTTACTCTAAGAAACTGACTTGCAGTTTATTAAGTTCTTGTGATTGTAGGTTTATGCTTCAAGCATGGAATGCTGAAATGACATTTCAATGTTGTGTTTTTAGCAAAAATAACTATACCCAGCAAAGTCCACCTCTTCACATGTAGCACAAGATTAACATTTACAGTCATTAGAATATGTACATTTGTGTAAAACAAGTTGCTATATATGTATTCTTCCTCTTTAAAACAGGCAGGAATAGAACAAATAAAAAATTCTTACTAAGGTTGACAAGCTGCAGTTAATCAAAGACGAGGAAAAGAGAGGCAGGTGTGATGGGCTTCTATACAGACAAAAAGTTATATTGATATTTAAGAAAAACTAAAAATATTGAGTCTTCAAAATTTTATAAAAAGCCACACCTTACATGCTTTGTGTTTGTTTCACTTCACATCCTTGACCAGATCTAAAGGTGGAAATGCTAGCTCTGGTGCAAGGTTGCAAAGCAACAGGACAAGAGGAAATGGCCTCAAGCTGCACCAGGAGAGTTTCAAGTCTGACATCAGGAAAAACTTCTGTACTGAAATTGTAATGGCATTGGAATGAGCTGCTCAGGGAAGTGGTGGAGTCACCATCTCTGGGAGTGTTCAAGAAATGACTACACATGGCACTCTCTGCTATGATTTAGTTGACATGATGTTGTTCAGCCAAAGGTTGGACTTGAAGATCCTGGAGGTTTTCTCCAACTTTGATGACTCTATGATTCTATGCTTATGTGACCTATTATAAGCAGAAACTTGTACTAAACCTTCGATATGTAACCAACCAATGTTATGAAACCTGCTGCTGCAGGGAGTCTACATTTTACTGAGGCCCAACCTCTTAGATATCCACTTGGAATATTTGCTTGGTTTGTCATTCTCATATTTCAGTGTTTTATGGTAGGACACACAAGTGTCTTCAACAGAACAAAGTTTAAAAACTTTTTACTGGAAAAAGCAGGCAAATTGTTAGTCCCAGTTTTTACCTTGCCTGTGAAGTTGAAGTTAAATTCTGTGCCTACTCTTTCTAAGATTCTCCTTAGCTTCTACTGCTAATTCCCCAGCTTTCTTTCAGTGGACCACTTTTTCTCCAATCTGAGGACGTAACTTGCTGGTTTGTATTTTCTCTTAAGAAAAGAGAACACATGTAGTACAAAGAGATAAAACAACACGTAGTCAAGCACCTAATTTCTTGCCAATAAAGCATGGAAAGATATTCCTTGTTAGAGAAATGGAGTCACCCTGCATATAAAACCCATCAATCTAGGTCTCATTTTTCTTTAAAATTTGTATTGGTTACTCCTGTGGGCCACAGCCTAAGGCTTGTCTTCTCTGTCCTTTATTAGCTATACTACTAAGTTGCTACAAAATCCTATTCACATGCTTCCTAGGTTGATCTCTTCTCATCCTGAAATTAAGCTACTGAAGGATGCTCTTTTGGCCCTTATAACTTCCAGCTTTCTTTGCCAACAGAGTACAAAACAGTCTTTCGCATCACTGTCTTTCTGCCTGTCCCCACTGCCTACCACACTGTGCAGGAACATGAAAGATCTACTGTGTTACAAAGCCATAGAATGTATCACTCCTTATTCCTCTACCAATATCTGGTCCAGATTTAGAATCCTCAGCCAAGACCATCCCTCCCTCAGATCTCACAACACAAATCTTCCTCTGTCAATGGTACTGGTACTCCTATACCCCTTCCAATCACTGCCAAACACAACACTGTCTCCACCCGCATTCTGTAGCTGAAAGTCCACAGTGCCCATCTGGATACTTACCTAAACCAAACCATCCATGTGTCAGAGCTATGCCTGGTGTTTGGCAAGGCTGTAAAGTAATTATCACAAATTTTTTTTTTAAGCTGTTTTAACTAATAAGTGAAGATAAAAAACTCTGCATCTGGTGTCTCACAGGCACACTTTTTCAGCCCAGTTTCAGATGGGTTTTGTACTAAATTACCTCGATAATGCTTTCATCCATAATTATTTCCTTTCCAAATGAAGGATGAAACTTTGGCACAATGCTGCAAGGAAAAGGAGACTGAATAAAGAGAGTTCTCATTGGTTTTAAGGTCAGAACGAACCATTATGAGTAAGTGGTCTGACTCTTTAAAATACAAGATTTAAAATTTATACAATAGTTCAGTCATGTGAGAAGAGATGGGATGGAGTTGAGTTACAGGCTGTGGGACAAAGAAGCACATGGCAGCACAAAGGAGCACATGGCAGCACAGAGAGGCTTGTCTCTGCCGGACCCTGGGGGGAGGAGGTGTCACGCGGCAGAGCCCTACGGAGAGGAGCTGCCGGAAGCTGACAGACGGGTGAACAGCACGTGATCACCCCATAGAAGGACATTCAGAAAGTGTGATGCTGATGTGGCAGCATGGGATAGGTCACAGTGAGTATTGCCATGTAAGGAAATACTGTGCCTTGAAGAAGTGTATAAAACCAGCTCATTTCTTTGAATAAACGATTCAGATTCCCTGCCGGTCTGGGTCCATGTCGCAATCGCTACGAATGGTGCCCTGCATCAGGGACTGGAGCTGTAGGTGAGCCACGGAGGACATGAGGGCTGGACAGTCCTCACTGGACCCGGCAAAGTCCGTGTTTCAATCACCGACACCGTCATTAAACTTATAATTCATGTCATTACACAGTGACAAAAAAAGGTATCCCATTTTGGGAGGCACAATAC
The DNA here is from genome assembly GCA_013397775.1 of Eulacestoma nigropectus. Classification (NCBI taxonomy): domain Eukaryota; kingdom Metazoa; phylum Chordata; class Aves; order Passeriformes; genus Eulacestoma; species Eulacestoma nigropectus. Next base: position 86,179 of record VZTE01000550.1, read on the forward strand.
CAAAAAAAAAAAAAAAGAATGGTATTTAAACCAACAAGTAATCCCACTTCCAAAAGGCATTAATGAATGTACAAGCCAAAGTGAGTGTGGGGAAGGATGTCATTGTCCAGGCAGACTGAGTAATGTTACTGTATTTGCTTAAGTGGCAATAACCTAACAGAAAAGACAAAATAAAACAGTGGTATGGCAGGGGACATGGGAGAGGAAGAAAAGTGAAAACATTATAGAAGAGGAAATAAGAAAACTAAGACCACTGACATGTGTCCATCGTGTAGGAGTCTATGCAAAATATGAGAGCTTTTGTATTTATTCTTCCCTGCTGCAACCCTGGACTGGATCTCCCTGTGTAAATCTATTGCAAAGACCTAGATACTTAAAGGACTTTATGGAAGAGTCCTTTCCTAAATGCCTCTGTGTGGATGCAGTCCTCGTTGGATATAGCTTTGCCCTATCTCTTTTGGTAACTCTTATCTGTAATGCCTTAACTTGCTTATACCATATCTCTGGCTGGTGGAATCTCAAAAGAGAAGGACTTGAGAGAAAGACATTCATAGTCTGAACATCAAGCTTGTTGTCTCTGCTTCTGCATCTATGGAAGTTAACGCTGTGAATTTCATTGGTTGAGAGGTGATAAGCACAGGGCCATTTTGAGTATGCAATTACCTTTATTAAATATGACTACATCCAAGTTAGTAGGTTTTCTTACTAGATCTTCTTCCATGGAAGCATTTAGCCATTATTAATAATATTCTGCTTTCTTGTTATTGTTGTATTTACTTCACACATATACATTCTATTATATTGTAAAGAAAGAATGCTTGGGAATCAGAGACATTAATTTTATTATTTTGTTTTTCAGATTTTCTGGAATACCTCAAGATCTATGAAAACATGATTAAAGGGTTAGAGAGTTCTTATTTAACTTTTTCAAAAGTCCAATATTGTATATATGACTTTCAGGATTTAAAAAAAATAAAAAAAACCAAAAATAATGCCTTAATTTAATGGCTGAAATGCTCCCCAAGTAAACTTGAAATAAAGGATTTTGAGTTACAAGTTTCAGAAACATACAGTTTCATTTTTTAATTTTCTGCAAAATTACAGACATTTTGTCTTTTAGATCTAGTAAGGTTTATATCACTGATATGATTTCTTTATCTGTCAGATTGTCAGTAAAAATTAGCACATTTTTGTCTCTAAACCCACCTGGACAGCAATTTTCCACATCTACCTTTGGCCAACTTTCCCTCTGTAATTGTCAGTTTAGATTTATAATATCAGTGTAACTCCTCCCTAATTTATAGTTATAAATTGAGGTCCAATTTTGTAATTAGGTAGAAGAGAGAATTAATGGACGCTAAACAAAAATAAAATATATGTATGCTTTATTCTAGGTCAACATGACCTTGTCTTTGTCCTACCTAGACAGTACTGAATCCTGAAACTGCCCATATAATCTGAATTTTTACCTTCCTATAATAGTATAAAGCTTCTTACTCATTTAGGGTGATAATAAGTAAGCCTTTTCATAGAAATTGAAATTACTGAATTAGCCATCATTCCTGGTTAATTATAAACTATGACTATCCATTTCTGAACAATTCATATACCATAAAATCACTACCAGTTCTACATATTGAAATATCTTATTTCTGCCTAGACTAATAAATCCTACCCAAGTGTCTCCACAATAGAGCAACAAAAGCTCCAGAAGAAGAATAAACTTTTCTTTTAATTTTTAATTTTTATTTCTATAATTCAGAAATCAAAAATTAAATTAAGATAAACTGAGGTGCCACTACTGAAATACTCAGATTTTCTTCTTCATTGCATTTTGGTATGAACTCTGGCAGGACTACTACTGAATTTATTTAAATTTTCTCTCTTTGATCACTCTCTGTAACTCATACGAAATATACAGTATGCCGTCTTGAAACAAAGATTCAGGGACTTCATTTCTTTAACTTCAATTGAGAATTATAAATATTACTTGCGAAACTGTAAGAAAAATTGAATTCTACTGATTTTTATATCTTTGAGATAATAGCATCATATCAATCAGTACTGATAATAAATAAATAAAAGGAAGAAAATGATTGTATTATAATTCTCTCTTAAAAATTAAAACTCTGAAGCTTACTGAGGAAAAAAAAATTTTCTTAGAATGCAATTTCAATGTTAAGTAGGGTCATAATTTATATTTTGCAGTCAGTACAACTTTTTTGATGTGGAAGGCTTGTTGTTTTTCTCACTTAAGTCCCTTTTACTGCTAAAGAATATAAAATATCAGACTTTTCAGAGTACCCATGATATTGAAGTTAAATAAATAAAACAATAGAAAGAAAGACCCAAAGCAATAGAAAGAAATATCCAGCCATTTAATTTATCTTTGTCAAGAAAACTTCAACAGACATCAATGCTTAGGTAAAACTCTTGTAGGTGCTTCTATTTCATTAGTATGTTAATTGAAGATTTTTATAAGTTCCTTTTTTAAGGTCTGTTTTACATTTGAGATGATTCTTACAAAAAAATTATTCAAGCATGAGGTGGAAACATTACTGACAATTTTCTTCCACAATCTCCTGAATTTTTTAATCAGTAGATTAAAATTCAACAGCTGTTCTAATGGAAATGCGTGCCCTAGGTTACAAAACCTACCTCAAATATCCATTCAGCATTGAATCTTATCAATGTTTCTGAAGAAGATGTAGAGAACAGAACTGTTGTTTTCTTTATTCCTTGTATTTATTTTTCAAAAAAAAGATGTTTTTTCACTTAGAAATAAATAAGAAAAATAATTATGGGGCAGGTTAAGATGACAGAGCAATCAATCAGTCTTGTGAGCAGACTCAAAAGTAAAAGTGATCTCTAAAATAATTAATCCCTTTGGTACTTGTCAGAGAATTCTGATCTTGTGTTTTCTGAGAAATTAAGAAAATATTGCTTGGCAGGTTTTGGTTTTTTTCTTAATTTTATAGTTTACCCACACCTTCTTTTCCAAAGTATTTCTGAATGAAAGTTTTGGAAAGCAGTAGTGTTTTTCCAAAGCTGATCAGGGTTAAAATGCAGTACTTCCAGCTCCCCTGGACTTAGGACAAGACTGGAAGTGATTTTCAAGTCTTATTCAGGGTTATTTCCCACTTGAAGCTGAGATAATGTGAAAATGTAGATAACCATATAGCCTAACAAGACATGTTGGATTTTTATAATGAACATTATAAACACATTTTTTTAAGGAATTCAAAACATGGGGGTTTTGTCTAAAACATCTAAAACACGTAATGGACTATGGTTAGTTGCTTGGCAAGAATGTTTGATTTTCTGTTGAATTTCATATTGATATATTAATTAAAAAAATTAGAAGCTGAAAGACACTTGACTTCTTCAATTGAAAAAAACAAAACAAAACACTGTTAATATTATTGGAGATTTGGCAAGAGCTGTTATTGAATCAGAAGACAAAAAGTTATATAATCCTCAGTGNTTCTCCGCCCAGGGGGCGGGGCCTAAACCATGTCCTCATAGATCTGCTCCTCCTCCCAGGAGGAGTCCGGAGAGGGGGCGGAGTATTGAGGGGAGGGCGCCCTCTTTGGAATGGAGGACCGCCCCTCCACACCTCAGTGATACATAATATTATTAAAGTACTCCTGTGCTGAGTGTTTCTGGTTTTTATTTTTTTTCTTTTTTTCCCAAACTGTTTATTCCTTAAAAGAAGGGAGCAGGAGAAGGTTTGCATTCTGTACTTGATTAGAAGAACCACAGCAGGGAAGATATGCTGAAGAAGCTAAACAGTTAATCTTCTACATGCATGTTTGAAAACTGCAGTTCTGTTTCTAAGCATATTGTATTTATTTTGTGTGTATTGTAAGTCATCTATTTATGAATATTGCCACTGCCTGTTACAGGCCACAGGTGGTGTATTGAGTTTGCAAGGCATCAGGATGAAGATTTGCCATGCTTGCTCTGTTTGAACTTGTCTTGATATGCCTGGTGACTTATTTTTTCTTGACCCCAGAGGGCCTGGGGAAGCTTGACCATAACACCAGATAAAGGCATAGACATTTTATAGGCTATATATACAATTTTAGCTGTGGCATTATTAACAATATTTTGTCTGTAAGACTGGTGTTCTTTCCTTTGTTTTGTTTTTCTTTTTTTTTTTCTGTAACAGCTGCATCTTGACTAATAGTAATTCTACAATTAAATCATGAAGTTTTCAAGAATATTAATTAGAAATTCTGGTCTTTATATGTTTCTTTCTTCCTCTTTTATCCATAAGAAAATTTTGAGCATAAAATTGAAGCCTAAACTTCCACAACACCTGCTTTCTCCGATGAAATAACATCAGTTCAATCTCCCACTATTAGAATTCATACCACTTTCATGGAATTCTTAAATGTTCAGACAGCCAAAAGGTGATTCTGAAATAACTTGCCTCTGTACAATTACTTTGCCTCTATCATGCCTGTACATGTTTCTTGCTGGGTAATAACAGAAGCGCCACTGCCTCTTTCTCCATAATTTCTTTGCTTCTTTAATTTTTCTCTGTAGTATTTAGAAAAAAATATAAGTAAAAATGAAATTTCTTTCTGATTTGCATTAATAAAAGGTAAAATACATTAATGGATATCTTCACCTCTGTTCACTGGTTATGTATTTAATCAGTTGGTTGTACACATGCGATTCAAATCATTCTAAAATGTCTACATTGCTTGCATATGTTTATCATAAAAATTAGGATGTATGTTAGCAGAACATTAATTAATTAAATAAGTAATGATTTATTCTATAATAAATGGTCATCTGTGGTGTGATCAAGGTTTTCAAAAAACAAATTTACCTAAGAAGAAGTTGTGTGTTATTTCATTGATATTGCCAATCATCTTTAAAAGAAAGTTCATCTCTCTCTTGGTGGGAAACATGTTGAGTTAATAGTGACTTTTGAAAAGGCAAGAACAGTATCATCAGAAAAAATCTGCCGCTTTGGCATCACATTCTCTGAGTACTGAGAACAAAGCCATGCAGAGAACAGCCAAGGTGGACTCAGACTGGGAGGTGAAAGCAGAATGTTCAGAATGAGGGAGGTATCTTACCCCAAGCACAAAAAAAAATCTTGTGTACCTGACATTTACCACTCTTCTACCTGGGTGTAAAACTTGCACAACTTCTAGTCCATCCATAAATCACTTTGTTCCATTAGCTTTTCTGTCCACCTTAAAGCAAGATAAGATGACAAGATTTTGAATATAAGGGCCCTACAGTGGTGGAACAATATTGCTGAAAATTAATACTCGTTTGGACTGTGGCTAAACTATTTCTCAGACTGATATTTTCTGAAACTGATTGAACTACAGTGCTAGTTAAATTTGTGGAAGAGTTAACATTAGAAGGAAATGGTGGAAATTTGGGACTGGATGCTGTCTAGAAGCAGCCCAAACTGCGTGAGCATTCAGCTGCAGGCTGTGCTGTGGCAGGGATCTCTCAAGGATGGTGAGGAAGTACTAAGGAAAGAGTTCAAGTGCTGATGGAGCCAATGAAGCTCAAATCTCACATGCAAGACCAAGTGGAGACTCCACTAAACACAGCTTTAATTTAATAGCTGTCATCATCACCCAAACTTTTCATATATAATGAACTTGATATGCAAGCAAAAAAAGTGAGATATTTCATTGAAGCCTGAGGACTATTTTGAGGCAAGGAAAGCTACTACAATTAATGTATTCTGTCTGTGTAGATAATTTTAACTGTATTTACCAGTATTCAGCATTTTCATCAGTTGTCTTCATGTTTTAATTTTGATAAGGAGTTGTCACCCTGGTTTTCTACTGTTCTGTGTTTTTACTTTTGTAGTAGAAGTTCTCACACACTTTCTGTAAACATGGTCATGTTTTGTTATCTGTACTTTATTGTTTTTCATTCCATTCTCCTAGGCGGAGACAATTGATGGATTTTCCCTTTGACCAGTGTGATTGAGGGGTGGTAATTTCTCCCTCCAATCCATGGTGGTTCTTAAGAAGATATAAAATAAAGTTCGGGGTCTCGCCCCGCTCTCCTTTTCTTGCTTCCCACCTGGCGAGGTCTGCGTGGTTTTTCCGTGTCTGGGTCCGACAAGGAGTCTTTATTGTTCTCTTCAAAATGTCTGTCACAGAACATGACTTAAGAAAATATCAGTTTTTCCATAGCTAAGTGTTGTATAAAGTCTAGATTTAATAAGAGTTAAAGGTCAATAACTTTTCCTGGCCCTAAAATTTTTTAAGAGAAAACATATACGAAGAAACCACCATCACCTGAACATCACAAAGATTCAAGATAAAGTTTTAAAAGTAGTTGTAACTGTAGAAAAGTGTCTATTGAGGAATTTCTGTGGTATAAAATCTGAAGATTTTACCAAAGCTTCTTTTTGCTTCTCAGAGGTAAACTTGAAATAAGGCTTAATTTTCTGAATCTACTTTTTTTCCCCCTTTATATTTAGTGATAGACAATCTAAAAAGCATGAGGAATATGCAGGTACAATATATGTAACTGAATTACGTAAGATTTAGGCTTTATAGAAAAAATAACATTAAGAAATGGGAAGCTGGAGTTAAAGTACTGAAAATTGATGAGAAGTTTTGGAGTATTTTTTTCAACAGTGCTCTTCCATCCATCCATCCATCCATTAAAAAATTTTAGCTTCCCCATTTGATCTTGATACCTACAGTATCTCTATTCCTATATAATATATTAATGCTTCCCTTTTGCACTATAAATACACACAAACACTATGAACCAACATGTAAGTAATTATGTTTATTTTTCTTTATTTTATGTTAGCAAAGAACGTTGCACAGATGGTTTTTAAAGTTTAATTAATAAAATATGACAAAGCGTGAAGTCTTATGTAACAACTCATGCTTGTATGAATTATTTGGGTTAGGATAGTTTTGCTTTTAAATTAGGATTTCCTGAAGTCTTTTCTGCAATGTCTGTTTTATAATAATTGATTTGTTTTAGCATGTAGTGTCTGGTATAGCCAAAGCAAATTTTTTTTTGATGTTGATGAGCTCTGTATTAGCAAATTCCTTCATACTTTCAAGTTATATTTGACATGAGTTAAAGTTACATCTAAATAGTTAGGATTTGTCTGAAACTTATGACTTTGTTATTGTTTGTTCATATACTTAATAGCCTTTACCTGTTTTAGAATAAAACATTTCACTTCATGTAAGAAAAGTTGTTGCTTTGATTCATAATGATCACTTTGCTGCAGTAATAAATGGCCTTTATTTGTAATAAGTAAACTCTGAATAAGATTTCTTTAGGTATATAAATTTCAAATGAACTAGTCTTTTTCCCCTTATCATAATATTTTGAAGCTTTTTTTCTTGATCAATTTCCTTTTAAGATTCTCTACAAGAACGTTTGACAAAACGTCATTTTTGTTGAAACATTAGTGCACTACCAGATTCTTTGATCCGCTGCAATGTTACAAATTTTTATTCACAGGGTTGTCAGAAAAAAAATAGATCGGAATGTATGTAACTTATGCCTCAAATTTGTTTTAGGAAATTAAGGACATCTTGGAATCCTAAGAGAGGATCAGATACAGATTAAACAGCTGAATATCAGGATTTAAAAATGAAAATTATGTTTCTGAAAAGATTGGATTGCTGATACCACTCTAAGACACAGGAAGGAAAAACTGCTCTTTCACTCCTATAAATATGCTAATATTGAGCCAATTGTCACAGTACCTCCAAATGAAATAGGCAGCTGCCAAATATTTCAAGTGGAAGGTGTCTTGGACAAGAAGTCTGACCAAAAATATATTTCATCAGAAGCCAAGTACATGTGCACTAACATAAAAAAGGTTGCATTAAATGACTAGCCATCTTAACACTAAGCCAGATTTAGTGCCAGAGACTCAGAAGACTTTACAAATCAAGACAAGGATCTAAGCCAGGTACCAACAAGGATCTTCTTCCAGTAACGTGGTAACATACTAGGAGCTGAAAAAAAGCTTGCACTGCATGTTAAAAAAGCAGTATACCTTTGTTTGTGGTTTGATCGTCTTTCAAACTCAAATCATGTTGCATGGAGAGCATGGCTCAGGGAAATCTTCCTGAGCATGTGTCTCAAAAACAAATGGTTCTTCCCTGACTGCACCTTATGAAGTCATTTATGGCAAGAGCCAGCAAAACACTTTAGCATCTGTCTTATGTCAAGCACGTAGGCAGGCTACTTGACACAGTATGTTTAGGTTATTAGAATGTAGAAATTACTGTAAAATGTAAACAATTTTGCTAGCTGGATAGGATATGGTCATATAAAAAACCTTCTTTAATTACTAAGTGAGAAAAAATGCTCTGACATATCATATTACCTGAGTATACAACCACTTGGAGAAAAGACAAATCTGTCTGAGAGTCATTTCAGTTGAATGAAACACCTATTTTCTAAGACAACTAGAAAGTTTGGTGAGCCAAACTTTCACAGTTAACATTTGGTATTCATCTGAACCTATACACTTACATGAAATGTAAACAGTAAATTCATGAATCTTTGATTTCAGCAAAATTACATCAGTTAGCAAGAAATATCCAAATTGTTTCAACCAACTCAGCTATGGGCACAGGGCACTTTATGTTTGGACTTGACACTTACACATAAAAATCTGAAGCAAAGAAAAACCAAAATCATATGTGTAAACAGACAAGCTGTGGAAGCATTTAAAATCCTAGACTCCTACATTTTTCTGAAGCTTAGAGAATTGTAAGTATCTATATTCAGTCATGTCCACATTTAAAACTGACATACTGATGGCTATTTGAGTGCTGTAGAGTATGCTGCTAGTCATGCAGACATAAATTTGAGACATCTCTGGCTTTAGCATCTACTTGGACAAATACTCCAACTAGTAGAGCGCCATAAAATACATGGCACTGGACTTCCATCATGGTTTGACAGCCAATTGAGAATAGAATACAGCGCTGATTTATGCACGAATGCTCAGTTATGGTACTTGAACTGAGATATTAAAGTGTTCTTTACATAGATAACTATTGTTTTGCATCTTTCATTTACTGTCTTGTGAGTTTCAGGTTCTAATTTAGGCATTATGGTATCAAGTTTATAGACTTACCTGTGCCTTATATATTACAATTAATTCTCACCTATGTACAAGTATAAACATTGTGGAATAAACTCATGGCCTAGCTCTAGCAGTTTAAGCCAAAGACCTTTTGAGACCAGAATAACGGTCAAAAGTGCGTATCCACAGCAGAATAAGAATCGTGGAATTTTGCATGATACTGTTTTACTTAATGATGTCTTGTTGACCAATTATTCAGTGCAGGATCTACCTGGGAGAATTATTTCTGTATTTTCAGTAACTCTCTTCCATTCATTTTCCTACTCTTATCATAGTCTTATATAGAATTTAACTCTATTTTAAGCAAAAATCAGGCATATTTGATTAATATTATCCTCTCTTTCATTCCTAATTTTTAACTGACTCTTTTTTATTAACTTGTTAAAAAAGGTTCATTTGTCTGCTTCATCCCCGGCATTAAATATGTAAATAAATAAATTCTTAAAGAAATTCTCTAATGGGCTTTGTTCTCACTGTAGACCAGAGCAATACAAATATGACTCTGTTTAGTCTCTCCACAGTTTAGTTCCTATCCCAAAGCTAATATGTGGAAATGCTTTCAGTCCAGAGTAGGACACCTTCAGATAACAGATCTTTCAGACCAGATTTTTTTCTCTTTTGGTCTGCTTAGGGTAGTTAAAAATGTTTTGTCTTCTATCAAGCTTACCACAAATGCCAAAGGACTGAGAAAAAATGGAGGGGGGGGGTGGGGGTGGGGAATGAAGGCCTCCAGTGGCTGTTTTAGCTTGCAGCAGAGCTTTTTCATTCTTTTTGAGGTGTAGCCACCGCTGTAGCATGACCATTTATTCAGAGCATTCACATTCACACACATGCCTTACATCTCACTGACTACTCTACTAACCCTGTCTGGGCCTTTCTTGCTACCACCCATTCTAGTAAAAAAAAAAAAATCCCCCAAAACGGTAACTGTATCAACACATGGCCTAACACATGGCCTTGGGCACTTTGTAATGATGTCAGGGTACTATGAATCCTGTTTCTTGTAAAATGTATCTCTCAGAAATTATTTTGTTCCTGTGCCTTTCATTAAAGCTGTCAAGCTAAGACTGTTTAGTAATGTTAAAAATGGCCATTATCATTTTTTAAAATGTTCATAATATCTGCAGTTTATGTGTGATATCAATGTAAAAATATTAACATTCATAAAAGATTACTCAGTCATTTTCTGAATAAATTAAGTTCAACAGTGTTTCCATAAATTACAATGCATTATTTATTTTATACAAGTTTGTCAAATTTACTCTGAATAATTTACTCTTCTCACTGTATTTTCTATATTTAGTATTTCATTAAGTATAAATCAATATGTACATTTATATCTAAAATTGGAGCAGAGCTTTTGCACACAGAATTATGTTGAATAGTGCCTGCATGCATAATAGCAAGGAATAACAGCTCATTAAAATGTCAAACCTGTGGTTAAGCAAGGAATGCTCTCCATTCATATAATGTATTCTGAGGAAAATAGTTTCATAGAAGCATAGAATGGTTTGGGTTGGAAACGAAATTCAAGATCATCTAGTTCCAAACCCCTGCCATGGACAGGGACACCCCTCACTAGACTGGGTTGTTCAAAGCCCCATCCAACCTGGGCTCAAACACCTCCATGGATGGGGCAGACACAGCTTCTCTGAACAACCTGTTCCAGTGCTTTACCACCCTCAACCGTTTCATGAATCTGTGATACAGCAAGGGGTGAAAATAAATAAAAATAGAATAGCATTTTTCATAGCAGATCATATGCAGGGTGGTTCATTATTACAAATACAGATTTTCTCATTATTTCCTCTAAGTGAGGACTTGACGAGAATAATTCATGTTTTTGGGGATTTTTTGATCATTTCTACATAATATAATTTCTCATCTCGAGCAAATGACTTTCTTTCACAGATAACATTTTGGTTAACTTCTCAATCACCTCAGCTGTTGCTTGCTTGAGGCTAAAGTTTTCTTCTAATGGTATCTACACTGGATGTAGACATTCTTTTGCTATCTTGAGACATTTTTCCTTTTGAGACATTTGCCATCTCCTGCTCTGTCAATGTAATTATGTATGGTCTCTCTTTTTCTCCAGCACACCCACTTTTTAAGAGCCCTTTTGTTCAACCACTTCTTTCTTTCAACGTAAATCAGTCCTTACGTCTTCATAGAGTTGTTTCCTTCTATTGAGAGACACTGTTTTTACCTTCACACTTTGTTTTTCTGTTAAAGTTCTAAGTTTTTTCTTAATTCCTCAGTGCCTGTATCCCTTTAGATTAGAGAATACAAAATAAGGTCATAAATTTGACAAGTTGCTAAGGTTAATTTCTGCATATCTAGATCATCTGGTGAAACCACTACGACAACACTTCTGCTTGGAGATCCTGTCTGTACATGCTGATCCACGAAAGTCGCTCAAAGCACAGTTACATGCCCAGTTTACCAGAATCACTGCTGGCTTAGCATGACCATGTATCAAACACTTGATGTAGGCAAGGACCTTGCAGACAACACACTGTATTCCAGTAGGCTTTTACCTAGCTGCTTGCTTTTCCTATTGCTACTGGTAGTAATTCCTGGAAAACTAGAATTTGGGTTGAAGATCCCTGCTGCTTCTGCATTCTGCTTTCAAGGTAAATAGTTTTCACAGAAAGCAGCTGTATCTAGTTTGTTTGTTAGTAGCCTCCTATTTACACAGACATAGCAGTGATATTAGAATTTTATAGATGATATTTTGTGTTTAGCATAAGAAGTCTAAGAATAAACTATATTTTTGCTTTAACATTCATTAAGCTCACATGTCAGCAGTCTGCCCTTAGCTGGGATATCATATTTTTGTTGTCAGTCATTTTAATGGAATTTCGTAACAGTATCTGCTACATTGCCAGATACATTGACTGACTGCAAGTTCCACAGGGTGACTTGGTTCATGAGAAGAACTGAAATGAGCAGCATATTGAAAATGTTGCAGAATTGTACTACTTCAGCCTATAAAAAGTGCTATTCCTGTATATTTCTGATGAGATGTTTCATTGTGTCATATGCCCCAAAATGAACATTTCTACTGTACCACTCTCAGATTCTTATTATGGGTAAAAGGAATATAGCATATATATGGAGCGAAAGATTTACAGTTCGCCTACTCTTAACAATCAAATCAAAATACAGCAGATATATTGTCTAATTACAACAATACTAATACTCATGGCCCAAATAAATAACAAGAAAAATCCTTGTTAATTGCCACCTAAAATGCCTATAAAAGAAGTTATTCTATCCACCTTCGATGGTATTATGTTACAGCTTCCAATATTCCTCTGGATGACAAAGTTAATGATCTTTCTCAAGAAAAGAGTTGAGGGATTATAAGAAGTATTCAATAACCTGAGCTGTTTGATGGGAAAACTATGATATCTGTTTTCTTTCTCAACAATAGCACAGTCCACTTGAGTATAGTTTTATATGTCCCAAGTGGATTGCAAGTCTGTTACTTTCCAACTTTCTCAGTTTGTTTGGTAGTTGCACAACAGCTCACCATAAATGAACTGACAAAAAGGACAATTCTTTGTTGTGTAGTGATTTCCTCGCTTGGTCAGGCCTGATCGCAGGAGGCATTCACAGACCTTATAGCTGAAGTGTGGCAGTGATCACCTGGACACCAGCCAGTTCTGAAAACAGGTGAAAATCAGCTCAGACCAAGGCAGGCTTGGGTGAAACTGAGACGCTGTTCTGTTATGTAATGATAAAACTAAAAGTCCTGTTTTAGTACTGGCAAAACATCATTTGCTAGAACACACTGCATCTTCTAAGTGTTGACTGTAATTTTACTGGTAAGTGATCAGGTTGCGTGCAACTACTTCCAGGAAATTAGAAACTATAAGAAAGTTATAATAATAGCTCCAGAATATCCCAATACTGTTGTCTTTTTCTGGATGTCCAATAAAACATATCCAGCTCAGCATATCTAGGAACTGCATCCAGGTATAGTATGTATCCAGGGTATTCCAGCCCATTTCCCATACAGTCTTATCATACAGATGGAATTATTACTGCATTCACTCATGCTAACATATAGACTTTTCAAGATGTAAGTACAAGGTCCAATGAAGCATGTCTTGCCCAAGATCAATGAATGAATGAATTCAAAGAATGAATGAACTCCTTGAATGAATGGAATTCAAAGAATCACAAAATATCCTCAGTTGAAAGAGACACACAAGGATCATCCAGTCCAATTTCTAGCCCTGAACAGGACAGCCCTAAGAGACACACCATGTGTCTGAGAGCATTGTCCAAATATTTCTTGAGCTCTGTCAGGCTTGGTGCTGTGACCACTTCCCTGGGGAGCCTGTTCCAGTGCCCAACTACCCTCTGGATGAAGAACCTTTTTCTTTTATCTAATACAGACCTCCCCTGACACAACTTCAGGCCATTCCCTTGGGTCCTGTCACTCGGACCACAGAGAAGTAATCAGTGCCTGCCTTGCCTTTTCCCCTCACAAGGAAATTGTAGACTGCAATGAGGTCTCCCCTCAGCCTCCTCTTCTCCAGGCTGAACAGACCAAGTGACCTCAGCTGCTCCGCACATGGCTTCCCCTCAGCAAGACTCTGATACCGTACAGAAGTTTCACAGAGCAAGGGGTAGGGCCCATCAAAAAGTCATGCATGAAATCCCATGGGATGGCTGAAATACAAACACTAATATAGCTGGTCAGTCCTTTGACAAACTACAAAACAACATGGAAGTTTAGGTGGAAGTCATTGATTTTAGTTATCTGATTGCTTATAGATTTTATCTGGTACCCTTGGTATTCTTGAGCCAATAACGTTGTTACCATGTCTAATCAAACTACAGTCAGAGTACACTTGTTCTAGCAGTTATCTCACCTAGAGCCATCCTATCAGATTCCCAATTTCTAGCAGTTAGCCTTTTCCATTGATAGCATAATCTCCAATCTCCCTTGCTCAAAATCATTCAAAAGTCCTTCATGTTAAAACTCTCTGACCTATTATATCTGGAACTTTGCTTTCTCTCTATTTCTATGGCCTTTTCTTCTGCTTTATTTTTGTCTTTAAAAGCTGTGATAGATTTTTATCTTACTATGTTATAGTATTAGATATATTAGATAGCTTAGATAGATGTTACTTAGTATTGAAAACTCTCAATTCTTTTGATTAGTCTTAAAAAATAAAACTTGCAAAGTGTCCAGAAGTAGCTGCCAGTAAATATTCCAATTCTGAAAAAATTACATTGCTTGTAAGAACTTTAACAGTTTGGTCTCTATTTATCAAGAAGACGTTAAAAGGTGACTTGATGACAGTCAATTTTATATAGTTCAATTTTTGGCCGCTTTTATTTGACTGAGGATTTTTTTAGGATATGGAAATGAGACAAATTCACATTCAAAATAAACATGATATTAAAAATTAGCATAATTAAGCATTCAAACAATTTGAGTAATAATGTAATGTTTTCCACAATTTTTAGTCTTCAATTTCAGTTGAAGTGTGCCTTGAGAGATTCATTTTAATTCAACAAAATATTCTAATCTTGAAGAAAATATGTGAATTTTTTTTTTAATTTTATACCAGAGATCAGACCAGATTATTCTTTCTCATGCTGATAGCTAAAAGTGCTAAACCATGAACAAGAAATCATGAATGCTAATTCTTGTGTTTGTTTGATTCCATTTAGACCTTTTATCTAATTAAATCTTATACTTTAGCCTCTCTAACTCAATGGTAGGTTTTCCATCACCCTAAAATGTTAATATTTCATTTGATGTTCAGCATTAATATATAATATTTCAGTATTAGAACATGAGCAGTTTTATTTTTCCTCATTTGGTATTTCAGGTTTCAGTAAACTTTAGGTTTTCATTAAGGATCAGATTGGTTTACAACTTTATAAAAGATGGAAATTAATTTATCAGAATTTCTTATTAATTTCTTTCTAGAAGTAAAAAGCTGGCTAATAGCAGCTAATTTGCCTGACCAATGAAGAAGAGCCTTTCAGAGTAAAGGATAATTAGACACATAGAATAAGTTGAAAATGTGTATATTTCTCCTGTCTTCAACCAGCTGCAACATAGAGAAAGAGATCTTAAATAATAGTAACACGTAAAATTATGGCACATATTTTACCTTGCATAAATCCCATTAAACCACTTGCAAAACTTCCTTAATTCAACAAAAGAGCGATTTCATCCCATTTTTTACTTATTCAGCACCTCTTCCTTAAAAAAGAGAGTTAACAGAAGAAAGAGGAAATGAAATTCAGAAGAAAATATAAAGGAAAATAATTCAAGAAAAGTCTTAGTCATGCTAATGGTTTTTTTTTTCCCAGTCAGTATTGTTCCAACATTCAGGAGAAAAAACAAAACAAACAAACAAACCCCAAATACAAACTCAGTAAACTATAAATTATACTATATACTTTATGGCATAATTTCAATGCTTTGCAACAATTCAATCACATGCTTGTTTTGTTTATTTCTTGTGGTGGTCATACTCTTTGTGTTTAGAAGGAAAGGTTTTTAAGGTTGTTATAAACATTCTTATAGTTCCTAGAAGGGCTAAATTCTTTAATATATTAAGAAAATAATAGTTTATTTAATGTAGTTAAAATCAATAACAAAAAGACCAAACAACATATATTGCATATACAAACTACATTCTGCCTAACAAGGCAATCTGTCCATGTTGCTACAGTATTATTTCTATGTAGGTTCATAAACCCATTACTAGCCATTAATTATGTATTAATTTAAGCAGTTAACCATGGAAGTGGTTTTACTGTCAGAGATATGATGTATAACCTAAAAGTCATTTGGTTAATGAAGAACAGGAAATGCTTTCTAACCAGGACAGGTATTTTGTTGGCAGCATCACTCATTACCCTGGTAAGTTTTTACATGAGGATTCTGCATCCAGAAATTTTGTTGGTTTTCCTCTCTCTCTAGCCACAAGAAAGAGAAATCCTTTTCTTTTCCTAACTGCTTGTATTATTTATGAAAGAATCATACAAAGGTTAGGGTTGGAAGGGACCTCTAAAGATCAGTTGGTCCAATATCCCTGACACAGAAGGGGACTTAACTAGCTTATAACTTTGTTCAAAGGCAGTGTTTCTCAATTCAACACTTCTCATGGAAACAAAGATTCCTGCTATTTACATCTTGCATAGTTTTCTTTGATGTAGCACTATCTATGTCAGATAGATCTAACAGACTTAAAGAATGTATAGGTCAGAAGAAAATTTACTATTCTTAAAGCTGGATGAAGAGCAGTTAAATTTGATGGTGTTGTCTTGGAAACGTAGCACAAATGAAATTAATGGACTAAGTATGTGCTTAAATACATAAAAGATCAAGGTCTAAATCTGCTTTATAGTCTGTCAGCAGTTATATAAGTCAAGTACCTCTTTTTCAAGTGTCAAGAGTCTATTATTCAAATGTTGGTCTAGACAAATATTGCTGTTCTCTTTCTGTGAAAGTAGCAATAATAAATACAAAAAGGGGTAAATGGATATTTAAATGTAATTGGCTTCTAAAGGAATAAAGGGGGTGTCTGTTTTAGTTTGGCTGTTTTTTGAGTGTTTTTTGTTTGGTTGATTGGTTTTGGTTTTGTTTTTTGTAAGTTTTGCTTTTTTGGAGGGGAGGTTTCGTTTTCAATTAATGACAAAAGAGATCATTGACATGGAAAAGTGAAGGTCTGATGCCCCAAGGGTACTAATACCAATGTTTATATGTTCTATAACTGTACCATACAGTACCATATTGCTTGAACATTATTAGATTCTCCATAATAGACTTAATTTCAGTCTGAGGATTGTAGGAGATGGCAGAAGATAGGTATACTATAATTCTATTTTTTGAATTCTAGGTTAAATCACCTGTACTTTACACCAGTGTTATGAAATAGGTCACATAGAGGAAATTACTGTCATAAGAGTTCCATCAACAAGCTTAACACAGTTGCTTTTACTCCAAGCTAGTTATAAAGAAAATGTTAAGAATCACAAGCAAATATTTTAACAAAAAATACATAGTTCTACTAAATAACAAAAAATCCATATTAATCTAGGTAAATTTGTATTATCCAGTAACAGACATATTCGATTACAGATAAAACACAACGACACCTGACACGGCGCGTGGCAAGACCACAGCTAGTGGCCAGGCGACCACATTCTTCCCAACTGCAGGCTTGAAGATGGCTGGTGCAGTCGGCAACGGCGGGAGGGTGCGCGGAGGCACACAAAAGGGTTCGTGTCACCCACTGATGAATAAGGCGCCAGAGGAGATAAAGGAGGCAGGAAGGGCTCTTCGTAGGGTAGAACAGGAAGGGTTTATTCAGTGATGGTATCCAGGGGCACAGTTAGCAGGGGGCACAAACAGCCCCAAACAGGCGCTGACATGAGGTTTTATATGGCTACAAAAGGGGCAGGGCAAACTCTAAGAGCGAATCACAGCAAGGCAAATGGGTGGTACAGGGGCGGAGGAACTCTCAACAAACCAACGAGGTATAAGGGAGGCGGGGAGGAAGAACAGAGAGCCAATGGGGTGTTAAAAGGAGTAGTAGAACATTCAGGAACATAACCTTATATAGCGGGAGTAGGGAGGAGAGAAGAGGGACTAATCGAGGATGAACAGTTTGCATGATCTTGCAGGGCCTTGTGGTATCTCACCCTAATCTTGAGGGCTCGGGCCTGTGGGGAAGTCCACCCAGCAGACCCTTTTCAGAGTGCGGGTCCCTTGCGGCTGAGACAGTCCCACACGGGACTGAAGCACCGCAACAGACACCTACCTTTTTTATACTACTTCAGTATGAATAGGAAATATACAACTGAAAACTACTGAAAACTATTTCTTTATGAAAAAAACTTAGCTAACAAAAACAGAAGTGCAGGTTCATACAAAATGTATTAAAAAAAAATTTGAAAGGCATTTTTTTTCCAAGACACCTGTGTATTATCACTGCAACACTTACTGTTTCAGCAGAAATACTGAATTAAAAAAATCTGCACATTTAAAGTCAAAATATAAATTCTGGAAACGTGTGTATGTGTGCTTGCATGAACATACAAAGCTTTCTATAAATATTTTAAACCTTCGGGCAGAATGTAGTCAGAGTACTTACACATTTTACAACTTAATAAGGCAGCAAATTAGATTTTTTATTTTAACCCTGGAGTGAGATAAAATTGATTACTTTGTAAATGGTTATCACACACAGAATTGTCAGGAATTGTTGAATGTTGAGGTTTAAAATAAAGCCACAATTCCATTTTTTTTAATTACACAGTTTAAGAAAGTTCATAACATAATCACAAAGTTCCTATACATTTAATATTAAACTGTCATATTTTTACACATATATATTGTAATGTGATTTTTTTTTTTCCTGAACTTGGGTTTATTTGCTGGCCTTGTAAAACTGAGAACTTTTCTTTTAACAAGAGAAAAGATTACAGAAGATATGTGGTACAGGAACTCAACCATTGTGCTATCATCTTTCCATATTCTTTCCTCAAAGTTCACATAAGGTGGAATAACATATGTGCTTCCTGAGGAGTATGCAGCACACAGAGCAAGATACACCTTTCCCACAAAAGGTCATACTATGCTATTCAATGATGACTTCCTTATTAAACTAGTTTTTAACCAAGCTATGATTTTTGCTTTAGCATGTCCATAGTTCTTCTCTATGGATGCTGCTAGCACCATTAATTAATTCTACATTTTTCAATTAATTGCTCAAAGTTTAAACAGACTATTATTCTGCAGATATTGAAAAGCACTATACTTTTATAATGACAATTTCATTTGTATTTTTAAATTTTATTTGTTTTTATTTTAAAGAAATATACTGAAGCACACGTTAAAGTTGTTTGAAAAGACTACAGTTGCAGTCAATGTTTTTATAGATCTGTAACAATTTAATATAGTGTATTATCCATCTGAACTTTGAACAGCATTTCTGGGAAAATACTGGTGATAGACTTCAGGTCTCCTGCACTCAGCAAAGGTGAGTCCATGATCATCTGTGCAGTCAGCTCAATTTGCTATTTCACTCTTTTCCACCTATCTGTGCAATGACAGTTTTCAGAAACAAGAAAGCTTTGACAAGTTAACTACTGTTAGTAAGGAGAATGAAATAATTTTGTGGTGTTATGATAAAACAAAACTCCAAATTTAAATATAATCATACAGTATATTCCGCATTAAGAAAACATGGAAAATACATTATTTTTATTCATTTATTGACCTTTTTAACACTTCATTTCTGTTTTAAACTGTAGTTATATTCCCAATTTTTTAGCTCTTCCCTAATAATTGTTAAAAGTCATTATCCACTTTAAAATGGGGTTTCCAACCTTTTTGAGTATGTGAGTTGCATGACAAATATCACTAAATGTCCCCTGAAACATACTGTGTGCCTGTCAAAATCGAGCACAGGGAGACTACTGCAACTGCAGTTCCATTCATGACATTTTACAAAATAATAATTAAATTGAGCTTCATTGGATAAACAAGTATACGTAAGTGATTTGTAGTTGTTTAGCTTTGCAGTTTTCTTTCTGAAGATGGAAGTTTGGATTATCATTTCTAGTCTATCATGTATTCTATAATGCAAATGGAAAACGGGTTATTAAAAACTCAAAATTTAGTACATGTATCTGTATGCAAATACATAGATACAGTGATATTGGATAACCTGTGGTAATTTCCTGATTCTACTACTTTTCAAAAGCACCTAGTAACGTTAATATCTTGTAGTTTTAATGTCTTAGTCTCCAGAAGAGAATAAAGTCAGTAGAATCATTAAAGATTTTTGTCTAAGAGTTTTGATTGTTTATTCTTTCTTATTGACAAAGCACTCAAAAACTTTAGCTGCTTAAGAAGGAACTCTTCACAATGGACATATAAATAATTTTGATGTTGTACAAGAACAGAAGCATAAGAACTAATATTATTTCCAAACTCAGAGAAAGGAATCTCACATAAATTTTATATTCTTTAGATTGTGAGGGCCATGTTGACCCAGCAGAACTGCCAGCAGATACTTTTGTTTTTTTTTTTTTAAGTTAAGATGATTAAGCTGATTATTCAGACATAGTATTAAAGAGAATTAGTCCCTCTGAAAGTCTTCCTTTTTAGTTTTGGTTTAATGACTAGATTCTCAGCTTTATACTTTTCATGAGCTAAAGCTATGCAAAGTTTATTCAATGCCTTCAGCAAATTAGTACTGTAGCAATGTTCAAATCACCCATTGTAATTATACAGAAGGACATGTGAAGGAATATTAGGTATTATTAGTGTTCAGGACTTATCAGCATATTCTTCATTTTCTAAACCTCATAATTCATTGTATACAATGTCTAGTACTATTGTTTCACTATAATCTATAAATAACATTTAGTTTTGCTTAGTAGCACTTTAGTAATTAGTGGCATCAGAACAATGAGATATTTTAGTAGTTATTAGATTGACTCATTAATATGAAGTATCTTTAGATATGTGTAGATTTTTTGTTAGATTTGTGAAAAGAGTGAGCTAATAGAAAAAGTAAGCACAGTAATATGTACTGTATCATTAACCAAAACAGCTTAACACAACAACATACCTTCTAAGATCAGGAGATAAAAAGGTGCAATGTGGGTAAGCCAAACGTCCTGCTGAAAATCTCAGTTTTAAGCTTTTCTGGCCATACTGGTGTGAAATGTGTGAATCATGCACATACAGCTCCATTAACAAAATAAACACCAAAAAAGCCCCCAAACCTAGTAAACATGTAAAAAACCAAAAACAAACAAACAAACAAGCAAACAACCCCAAACAAACTGAAGCTGCTGAGAATTAGGAAAGAACAATGATTTACTGAAATTGCACATAGGCAGATATGTTGACTTCCATGTGAGAAACTACAGCTAAGCAGCTTATACTTTATTCTTATTTCTGTTGATGTTTTATGTTAAAAACATGATATGCAGACACACTTGATACTTTATAAGGAAAGACCTTTGACCTAGGCCAAATGATTTAATGTTAGTGTTTTATAAAGTGAAAATATTGGTAGGCATAATTTTTGTAACATTGAGCAAAATATAATTGTTATTCCTACAAATAGTTTTAATATTTCACTTTTAAAAAATTCTTTCTTTAATTGTCTGTCTACTTTAGAACATTTAATTTATGCCGAGTGTCCATAAGACTCAAATAAATTAGTGACATAAAGCAACTTCCTTTGCAATCTACAGAAAGGGTGCTATTTCTCTCAAGGATTACAGGAATTGTGACAGAATAATATAGCTGCCTTCTCAGCTTCATCTGTGAATTTTTTTATGGGAATAATTAAAATTAAGAATCTGTTTTTTGATAATAAATAGTTGAGAAAGATATTGAATATGTTCCTAATTACTTTTTGTATGGTATTCAGTTAAATAAGTTAATTAAGTTTTTATTATCATAATTTATCTGTTTCACCTGCAGCTGATAAGCTCATAGATTTATACAGTAGCTGTCACTTTCTTATGAACACCTACTGATGATTTAATAAGCAGTTTTAAACAGTTCAGCTACAGAATCTTATTTTTTATAAATATACATGTATTTGAATGTTTAAAAGAAGTATGGATCAAACTTTAGTCAATTTTATTTGATCAAATTTGTTCTCATTCGAGACATGACTGCTTAATGCTTCAGCTGCATCTTAATTCTTGCAATTATTTTCAAAATATTACATTAGAATTTCTAGAGGTTGCATAATTGGAGATTAGTGATAAAGATTAGAAAATGTGAAGATGGGAAAGTATGTGTGTGCTGGTTTAGTCTGGAGTAGAGGTAATTTTCTTCATAGTAGCTAGCATGGGACTGTGTTTTGCATTTGTTCTAAAAACAGTGCTGGTAACACAGGGATGTTTTGTTAATATTGAGCAGTGCTGACACAGGACCAAGGCTTTGCTGCTTCTCATCCCACCTCAGCAGCAAGGAGGCTGTGGATACACAAGGAGCTGGGAGGGGACACAATCAGCACAGCTGATTCAAACTGACCACAGGGAAATTCCATGCCCTATGACGTCATGATCAACAATAAAGAGCTGGGGGAAGTAAGAACAAGGTGGAGGTATTTGGAGTGATGATGTTTGTCTTCCCAAGCCATCATTAAGCATAACGGGGCCCTGCTTTCCTGGAGAGGCCTGAACATCTGCCTTCTCATGATAAGTGGTGAATAAGTTCAATATTCTGCTTTGCTTGCACTTGCAACTTTTGTGTTGCCTGTTAAACTGTCTTTATCTCTACACATAAGGTCTCTCTCTTTTACTATTCAGATTTTCTGTCATATCTTGGTGTGGAAGAGGGAGCTAGCAGCTGCATAGTGCTTGGTTGCTGGCTGGGATTAAACCATGATTATCCTTTTTGACACCCAGCATGGGGCTCAAAGTGTTTGAGATAATGACAGATTTAATTGGAAAGTCCCAGATCAAATTCATAGCTGTTATTGCTGTTTAGCTATGAATTGCCTGGCTTCTATGCTTGGCATTGAGCTTGCTTGCCTTGCTATATAGAGTGTACTGCTTCTTTTTACTTCTGCTGCTATTCCTGTGAACCTGTAGTGAACAGGCTGAATCTTCAGTGTAAGTTGAAGAGGCTGTGACCTAAGGGTGACTTCACCTGGGAGCAGGACACCCTAAAGCATCTGTGGCCATGGATAAATCCATGCCAGAGCAGGTATATCTGAAAGCACCTGTGCTCTGGTTATTTTGTGCCACAGCAGGTGTATGTCTGAAGGGCCTGTGGTCCAAGGATAAGTCCACACTGCAGCAGAAGAAGGTACATCACAAAGCATCTGTGGCTGTGGAGAAGTCCACAATGCAGCAAGTTCACCTTGAAGCACCAGTGGTTGTGCATGAGGTCATGCTGGAGCACTTCAAAGCGTGTGACCACGAATAAGCCCAAGCCAGAGCAGGAACGCCTGCAGAGGGGTCCCAGTCATGGATATGGATGTGGTGGAGCAGGGTCACAGCTTAAGGGACTGTTGCTGTGGGTAAGACTATGCAGGAGCAGGCGTATCTCTGAAGGTGTTGTGGCCCATGAGCAAGGCCACACTGGAACATGTGCATCTTAGAGAGACTGTGGCTGTGGACTAATCTATGCTGCAGCAGGTACAGCCCTGAAATGACTGGCTCATATATAAATCTCCATATGAAGCTGGTACACTGTACAATAAATCCAATCCAGAGCAGGGGCAAGAGAAGAAGTTCATTGTAATGTTAAACTCTAAGTTCTGATTCAAAGGGACCAGTGATACAGGTTGTTATGGAAGTTCCTTGAACGTATAAGCTGGGATTTGAGCTGCATGTTTTATGAATGCCTATAGCAGGAACCCCTTGTTTGGTAGCCAGATTAGGAGAAAGAGGAGGAGTTCATTGCATAGTTAAACCCTATAACCTGACCTAAACGGACTAGGAGTGGAGATTGGGGCACATAAAAAATTAACTCTATGCCATTCAAAACCATCACAAGACACACCCAGCATCATTACACTGAGCATACTATAGAAACAGCTAATATGAATCACATTGGTATTATGATTGAACTGTGTATTGCAATTGCTGTATTTTACCAAAAAACCTTACATTTGTTTTGCGTTATGCAGCATATTTTGTACTACTCTGTTAAATCAGAAATCTTCTGTAAAATCAACTATCTTTGCCAAGTAAATTTGATATTAAGTATATCCTCCATGCATGGAATATCAAAAAGAACATAGAGAGAATTAATCTCTGTCAGAGGGTAAGGGAAAATAGATGGTAATGTTGAAAAGGAGACTAGGTCAGCATTTTTTGAGATATTCTAGATAATATAATTATTAAACTATATTGTATATAGTTTACTGGAAGAAAATTTTTTTCCAGCATTTTTTCAGTTTGCTGCCCACTAACAGGAGGAAAGTCTTAGAATGACTCTAGGAATAAATTCCCATTAAAATTATTAATTAAATATTTACATACAGCTTAAGTATAGCACATGAATATTAAAATAATTTATAATAGTGTAATGGGCAGCCGGCAGGAATTCTAGCTATACTTTAGTTGTTTTCTTTCTTTATTTTGTTTACTCTTTTTTATTCTATTGAAACCAGATAACTATTTTTAAAATAGCGAATCAAATAACCATAAGCACTGTATGGAAACCATGAAGGTGTGATGAAGGCCTCTCAGAGGGTACAGGAATATCTACTAAAGATAGTTTTTTAAATGCTGTAGTTGACAATACCTCATCAGTTCTTCAGTTTTAAGTCAATTCATTATCACCAGATAAAGTCTATGAAGCTCCCTTGTACTCAGATCTATCAGAAAGACTGTCTAGGGGTTACTAAGCAGTGACCTCGTATGACATGTTATTGATTTCAAATTGAAACCTAATTCCTAACTCTACAAAAGGACTGTAGTTCAGTCTACTGCCACTGTGGCTTTAAAGAAGTGGGAGTACTGTAAATAAATTTCTTTTCTTGGCCATTACACTTCAACTTGATGATTTGAAAAGTCCTTTGGACATCTTCAAGTTTGTCACTGTCAAATTTTGAAAAAGGTAACGCAAGGTCCCCTTTAACTGCAAGGCAGAAATTAAGGAATAAGTATCACATTTACTTTTTCTATGATACATACTCATTGCTATGTTGTTATTCAGAAATAAAAAAAAATGAGAATTATGGAAATTCAAGTAATGTTTAAGAAGGTTATGATGCATTTAAGCTTGAAGTAGGTACAAATCAAAAATAGTTCACTGTATATTCTATAAACATTTTTCAATGCCTTCAAAGATTTATTTCTCTCTTTTTCCTTTAATCGTTGCAGAGTTAATCCTATGCTGAGTGTTCGTAAGTCCCTTCAGCTTCACTAGAGTTCAAAGCTGAAGACCTTCAACTGCTGTCAGGATATGCCTCTCTAAGGTCTGGTAAGCAGAGGAAGTTCTGCAGTTACAGGCATTTGATAAGGCTGAAGGAAGCTAATGCAGAGTATATAAGTCAAATGTCTTCCATTCCAAATGCATGTGGAAAAGATCTCTCTAATAAAACTGTCAAATCTTTTCTCTGAATCTAAAGAAATCAAGATTTTATCTGTAGGACCAGAATTTGCATTATCAAAACAAATCACAAATAAGTCCATCTACCTATTTTTGTCTTCTATTATCAAGGAAAATCGAGACCAAGCCACCTGGAAATGGAACATGTAGACAGTGGTCCCTCATAATTAGGTGTCAGTGATATTTTAAAAGACAGAAGCAATAACTGCTATATGGACTGAGAAGATAAAAACTCCATTCTCAGTAATGAATGCTTTCTAGGAATATGTTACTGAGCCAGGTGTAATATAATATAAAAAAATACAAGTTAGGATAATCAATGTCAATGTGAGACTAGTGCTGTTCCAAACACTAGTCAGTGCAAGAACAAATACTAGAACAAGTGCAAGAATAACACTAGAAGAGGTAGTGAAATATCATAGCAACCTCACCACCAGGAAAAAACAACCAAGCCAGTCAGAGGCGCAGTACTGGTTTTATAAGTTGAAGGAAGTATGTAAGTAGCCTTAAATGAGTCTGAGGCTTCTGGCACAAAAAATATTACTGCTAAAAAAAGTATGATCTAAAAACTGCTGAAATAAAATGCCTAAGAGTCTTGATTTGAAAAAAGCCAGGAATCTTTCCCCTTCTTTGTGCAGAGTTCACCTGTCATCTACAGCTTATTCTCAAGTGGACTGAAATTACCTATTCTGTACGTGTTCTTATCATGGGTATCAGGTGCTGCATACTCTTGTGCCTATGCTAAAATACAGATTAGCGTGGTTATTTCCCTTTCTAGTGTCTCTGAATGTATATCTAGATGCTACAGGGTTTCTTAGCAGAGAACAGGTTAGCAGATAACAGTTTAATGCCTGGAAGAGCAGTAACAAAAAAGTAGTTTTGTCATCTTGGTCCAAAAAAGCCTGTTTTCAAATACTGGTATACTAGATGAAGAACCAATAAAGGTTATTTAGTAATAGTTTCTCAGTATAGCAAGGCAGATAAAAATTGATCTATACATTAGTTGTAAAATCTGTTGAGAATAAAATATGTGACACCAATCAAGGAGAATTTGAATAGTGGTAAATACTTAAAATATTATTCAAAGAAGATGAAATCTTGAACAAGGATCAAACCAGAAGCCACAGCCCGATTTTTTTAAAACTTTTATTTTATTTCTATTTTTTGACCTTCTTTCAGAAAGGTCTAAGGAATTGAATTGCTGATCTCACATTCCAGTGAGAATGCAATAAAGAACATAAAATTACATAACACTGTATTAACAAATTTAACAAATTTCTACTTATACCTATTTTATGATTGCTGCCTTACTAAGTAATTTATTAATAACTAAAATTTTAATGCATCTGCTCTATTTAGCTTTTGATCAATACCATGTCTTGTAACAGTCGTGACTCAGGAAGGCAGAGAAATTGCTCTGCAAACAACCTCTTAACTAAATCTCTGATAAGATTTATTTATTAACAGTAGATACTTCTGCCACAGTTGTCATTATTAATTATCAGATCTTGTTAGATAGTCTGTGCTATCATTTGGGACTCACCTTTGCTGATCTTACTTGTCTTGAATGTTATGTAATTCATTGATCATCCCTTACATTGTTCAAACATGTTCTATTTGAATCCCTTTATAATTATTATATTATTATTTATAATTATTATTAGAGTCTTGTCTCAGCCTCTTTTTATATTCTCTCTCAGTACATGATCTCATTAACAGTCATTATGACACGTTTTGTTCTCAGATAACATTTTCGTTCAGGCAACACATCATTTTATAGATTTGTTTGTTTTTTTGTTTTTTTTTTTTTTTATTTTTCATTGACATC
>VZTE01000550.1:113239-157332 GCA_013397775.1 Eulacestoma nigropectus
TTTTGTTTTTTTTTTTTTTTTAATTTTCATTGACATCCTTATCCTGCTTTGACTCTGACAACAACTGTTTGATGTGTAAAACTAATGAATGCTACTATTTTGGTCGGCAATGTTTCCGAAAGAGATCTCACAGTTGCTGACATTGATATGACTGATGTCTGAAACCAAATGTCATCCCTAATGCTGAGCTGACAACTTGTGGCTTTCCCACAAGAAAAGTACCTTTTGTCAGTATCGCTCAAGGAAAGAGCTGATACTTGGAGCTGACTTATGAGTGAATGTTTTTGTTTTGTTTTTATGACCAGGATATTTCACCAATCTTCTATAAAACACAAAATCATTAGAAGTAAATTATATGCTCATCTGAAATCCTTTTCAGCATTTTCACTTTCTAGGAAAAAATTCAATAACATACCAATATTATCATTATTTGAAGTTTTTCATAAATTTCTGTTAATAGTAGAAAATATAGCAGCATTTCCTTTGGAACGGACTAGTAATGTTGAAGTAAGTCAAAAATACCACTTTAGGGACAAGAACTTGAAGAAAAAAATATTACTTATATTCGCACCGTACTGATTAAAAACAAAACCATGTAAAACAGCAGATTTTGGAAATCATAAGGGACCATGGCCAGGTGACTCTTTTATTCTTATTACAATAACACACAGACTCACTGATCTAGGTACTGGAGAAATACATCAAAACGTTCTGTCTCAAAGAGTTCTGATCCAGACATTGGTTTTCAACATCTTTTATCCCACTTTCACCATCATTTTCAGGCTTTCACAGACTGATTGACTAAACATTTGTATCAACTGCCGTGATATGATAGGATGTTTTCTAGTGTTAATTGTAAACAGATGAAAGATATGAATACATCCTGAGCAGTGCCCAATGTTCCATAATTATCAGTAATACACTTAGACATTGCAGTGATGTCTTCAGTTGGATATAGAGAGAATCCAAAGACTTCAGAGTGACAAATACAGGAGCAATCGTATCAATCAAGAAAAGCTAAAATCTCTCTTCCATCTACCTTTTTCGTCTCCAAATGCTCATGTATCTGTGTCTCTTTAATGCTATTGCTGCTTTATTGGCTGTTGTGGCCAGATAACCCAAACACCAAATGCCCCTGGCAGTCCACTGGAGCTAGGATATCACTTATGACCCTCAGCTATCAGGGACTGAGTTGCCCTATGGGCGTATCACTGCTCATGTCTTCTACTGCCTCAATGAAACTTTGATTTATAACGTATTGTCTGACTCCATTACTGTTTGAACCACACCGCCTCAGATCATCTTTGTTTGGTGCTATTTCTCTCATCTGCTGTCGTTGTGAATATTTTCCATTCAATTTCTTTTACGTCTCCATTTTTTACTCAGAAAAAATGTGGTTTGCCTGTCTTCCCCTTTTTTATTGAAATGACTCACCAGTTTTTAAAGTTTAGACTTTGAGTTAAGATTTTAAGTGGTTTTGAAATTGCAAACATGAAAATGCGTAATCAGTGAAAAGGACAAACTTATGCTTAGATGTCAAACTGAAGCAGTGTCTCTTGTGAATCACAACTAGAAAAAGAAAAACAACTAGATCAAAAAAAAACAACAACTAAACCATTTATGACAGGAACAATTCAATAAATAAGTCAGTCTAGGTAAAATTTAAACAGAGAATCAGACATAAAAGAATGAAAGAGATTTTTCAGGACACTGCAATAACAGCAACCAACTTTTAAATAAAGTGCGTGCAATAGAGAACAAGTGAAAATATTTATCCCTTCTTGACTCCCAAATTGTCATGGGTTGAAACTGAGTTGATTGACAAGCTTTTAAGCCAATGCGCTTTTGTGAATTTTGCATATTTAAACCCCGTGCAAGGGCGGGAAGTTCC
The DNA here is from genome assembly GCA_013397775.1 of Eulacestoma nigropectus. Lineage (NCBI taxonomy): Eukaryota > Metazoa > Chordata > Aves > Passeriformes > Eulacestoma > Eulacestoma nigropectus. The sequence continues at coordinate 115,131 of VZTE01000550.1, forward strand.
TCTTTGGTTCCCGGTCTCCTGAGGGAGAAGCGGGGCCTCCGAGCCCCGGGCGGCCTCCGGGCCCGGCCCGGGCCCGGGCCCGGCCCGGGCTCCTGCCTGCCCTCCCCTCTCCCTTCCCTCAGAGCCGCGAGCAGCTAAACTAACTATGGGCTGCCCGACAGCCGAATTCACCCGGCTCGGCTTCTGAATCAGGAGGGGCCTCCCCTCCCCCTTCATGCAGCCCGGGGGGAGCCTCCTCTCCCCCTCATGCAGCCCGCGCAGACCCAGCGGGACCAGCGGAGCCTCCTTTTCCAGCCTGCACAGCTCGCACCGAACTGAACAGCAGCGCAGCCCGTGGGGAAAGACGTGAGGGAGAAGAACATGGAGGCTGCACGGTCAGAGAGAAAGAGAAAGTAAGTCACGTGGGACGACGCTGAGATGGCGGCGGGAGAAAAGGGCGTGTGCGTTCCGGCGCCAGTCTTAAAATCCCTTCTAGCAGCTGCGGAGGACTGAACTCTTTAAATCATTATAAAAGTATGGGGAGATGAAAAATCCATGCCTGTGAAAATTCATGTTGCAGCCTGTGAAGATGTAAGAGAATGCCTATGCTAGGCCATGTAGCTGTGAAGCAGCTTTTAGAAGTTTGTGAAGAAGCAGAGAAGCCCTTGTGTTTAAGCTGAAATAATTTATGTTTAAAAGAGATTGGAAAAAGAAAACCTTTGTGTTTGGGCTGGAAGAATTCATCTTTAAAAGGACTTGTAACCCCATATGATGGCCCATGATTGCAGTGTGAATATACTGTGGAGTTTTCATGGGAGAGATTTCACTTCAGTAGGTAATTCCCAGGTGGACTGCTGAGATTGTGAAAAAAAAAAAAAGAAGTTTGCAGCATCAGTAGAAGAGAACCTTTTTTCCCTAAGCATAAGAAAGAGACTTTTAAAGACTGTAACACTGACCAAAATTGTTACCTTTTGTGCGAGGTGGTAAAAGGAGGGGAGAGTGCTGGAGGGAGGAGGGGGGGGGGGAGTTTTTGCTTGGGAAGTGCTGGAGGGAAGAGGGTTTTGTTTTCATTTCTTTTTATTTCCTGTTACTTTAAAGTCTGTTAGTAATAAACTTCTTTATATTCTTTAAAGTTTTAGGCCTGCTTTGCATTTCTTCTCATCCTTATCTCACAAAGTGAAAAGCATGTGATCAAACCACTACACTAAATTGGTGTTTCTGCCCGGTTGGCAAACCAAACCCGCTACACAAATGGACACTATTTTCAAAAGAAAATAAAATACAAAATACCAAGAAAATAACACTGTATTATACCCTACTTCAAAGTTAGTCTGAATCATCAAATTACACAAACCAATTCAAACTTAATAAAGCGCATTTCTTGTATAAGAAGAACAAATTGACTCATTCACCTTCTTTTCTCAAAACTTTATGAAATAAAGTGTTATGACCCTCCTCCCCTAAATTCTCATATAGATAGATGTTCTTCTTGTGGAAATATGCTCCAGGTCTCTCATTGAGAGGACTGGCACAATGTTCACAGCAACCATATGCTTCTTGTAACTTTTACAGGCAATTAAGTCCCCATCCTTCTTTTTTCTTCTTCTTCTCTTTATACAAAGAATGACATGTCCTGTTTTGCTAAATTATAGCTTGTCAGCATGCTTTGTAATGGCCAAGAATGCTTGAAAAGACACAAAATACACAGGCCTACCTTTCCTTAACAGATTCAACTCACCCTTTTTTATTGTTATATATACACATGAAAATAATTATGATTATTTTAAAAAATAACTGATATTTTAGTTGAATGTATTCTTGGTACAAAACACAGTGAAAGAACAGTGACTTGAATTCTTGAGAGTTTTTTCACAGCCATTGAACAGTACACTCTGATGTTAAAATTTTTGTGCTTCAGTTCTAATATATTACAAATTTTGTTACTTCTATGTAATAAAATATTTAATATTGTAAATATAGAGTTATTATGTTATACTAATATTTTCCCAGTGTTTCCAAAAAAACACTTCTATAACCTACTTTGCGCCTTACAGCAAAAAGATACTGATTTGAAACAGATAGAAAACTCCGGAAAGGCTGATTCTCAATGTTTTCTTAATTTCTGTTTGCATAAAAAAAAAACAAAAACAAAACAGTTATCTTTGTGTAAATATGACAGAAAGATCAATAAGTAAATTGAAGTATGGCTGTTTCGAAGCTGGATGTCTCAATTTTGCCAGGGAATTCTGACTGGTATGCTTCACCAATATTCTGTGCTCTGTTCAGATTAATCAGATCATAACTAAACAAAGGTAGCTTTTTAAAAATGGTCTGATTTTTTGATAAAAGTATCAGTCTATTTTTGGAATTCAGGGAAGATAAAATCAGGGTTAGTGTAGCTAGATGAAGGCTATAACTGCCTGCATGCTGTAGAGCTAGGAATATGGAAGACTGAATATTTGTTTTTTACTTTTAGAGTAACAGGCTTTTGATATTATGCTGTTGGCAGCCACTTCAGATAATTTCACATTTCCTGATGTTGAGAAGACATTTTAAGTGCCTTCTAAGAATACAATGTGAAGTTTCTCTTACAGTGCTCTTTCATTTTATTAATATTTTTGTAACAAAACTTCAATTAATTGATTTTGATATTTAAATTGTGGCTTATCACTAGATACAGCTTCATCTATAAAAACTTTCTATTGATTTAAGATCATTCCTTGATATTTTATTTTACTCTAATTTCAGAGTTTATTCAACCTTGTCAAATTTTGCAAGTTTGCATTTGAAAACAATGTTTGTGGATGCTGACCATTAAAAAAACACAAAACCTTTGTTTGAGCTATGAGGAGAAAGATAGTTCTGTTTACAGAAGTTAAGCAATTAAAAAAAAAAAAAGTGCTTTTTTTTTGTTTTGTTTTGAAACAGAAGCAGACTTTTAAGTTCTTTTAAAAGATAGGTACAATTCTATAAGTGAGAAGTCTCTATACTCAGTTGCCATGGACGTCCTAGTCCTTTAAATGCCTGCTCTGGTACTGTGTAATTGGGATAAAGAAGAATAAGGTTACTTATTAATAAAACTCTAAACTGTCAAAGACCCTTAAATTTCAAAACATCAGTTCCTAGAACAACCTTGTTTCTGACTCTCAACAAAAGACCAGATGATGAGTGGATGGATGAGAAGGCAGAAAGCAAAGACCTGTGGGTGGAATGTGTTAATGAAAGAATTAAAAAATCTCCCTAGGGTCATCCAAGACATTGTCAAGATTGCCAAGTATTTTCTCTCTTTAATCAATTGATAATTCTGTATTTTCTTGGAATGTTTTTCTCACCCTAGTATAATTAGGACTTTCACCACAAGTGAAGAATATTAGCATCTGGGGTTTTTGTGGTCTAACCTTTTAATATCTACAAATCGTCCCCTCTCCCATTCTCATGTTAATTTGTTTTCTGTACACTATCTGAAATTTCTTTACCTTTTCTGAAATACAGACTCCAGAGGTATTCTATCTAGGTTACCCAGCCTAAGCAATATGCGTGAGATTAGTAGACAGTATGTGCAGGATTTCCTTTCTCTTTATGTATTGATGATAGATGAAAATACTGATTATTTTGTATTTATTACTAATGTGTACATACAGATCCACATAAGAAACATCCAACTGAAATCTCAATTAATTTGCCCATATAAGATAAAAATTTGTTTACAGAACAAGAAGGCATAAATATTTCATTACAAGTAAAATTCTTTCTTTGAAAATTTTTGTCTCATGACACATACTGGAAAATGGTTGTTTTTCTCTCAACCCACTATAAATATAGTATAAATGAGATGTTGTCAAGACGTGCACTAGACTTGTGATAGTGAAACAATGAGAATTTTGTGGTCTTTCATCTTAAATTTTCTAAATTTTTCAAATTTCAAACCACATTTCATAGCTGCAATTTGTTTAGAGGAATGTTCATGCTAGTGAGAAGTCAATTCTAAATCAATCATTACTGTCTCATAGAATCCTTCTGGACAAAAGGTCTGGTACACAGCTGGATAAACACATCATGTGATAGGTGAGCAACTGGCTCACAGTTCAGGCACAAACGGTTACAGTGAATGGGGTGATATCAGACCAGTGACCCAACACTAGTGGGGTTCCATGGGGCTCCATTTTAGGCCCAGTGGTCTTCAATATCTTCATAAAGGAATTGAACTCAAGACTGAAAGAGATACTTAGCAAGTTCACAGATGATACAAGACTGGGATGAGTTGTTGACTCCTTTGAAGACAGAGAGGCCCTGCAGAGAGACCCTGACAAATTAGAGGGCTGGGCACTCACCAACCACATAAATTTCTACAAGGAAAAGTGCCAGATTCTGTACTGGGGATGAGACAACCCTGAATGTATAGAGAAATTGGGGAATGAGAGGCTGGAGAGCAGTGCCACAGAAAAAGACCTGGGGTTCTGGTCAATGGAAAGTTGAATGTGAGTCAGCAGTGCCCCGGCAGCCAGGAGGGACAACCCTGTCCTGGGGGGCATCAGGCACAGCATCGCCAGCCGGGCAAGGGAGGGGATTGTCCCGCTCTGCTCTGCACTGAGGCGGCCTCACCTCGAGTGCTGGGGCCAGTTTTGTGCACCACAATATAAGAAAGACATAGGGAGTCTAAGGATTATAGAGTGTCTAAGGAGACCAATGAAAATGATGAAGGGTCTTGAGTGGAAATTATATGAGAATCAGCTGAGGTCACTTGGTCTGTTCAGCCTGAAGAAGAGGAGACTGAGGGGAGACCTCATTGCAGTCTACAATTTCCTCATGAGAAGATGAGGGGCAGGCACTGATTACTTCTCTCTGGTGACCAGTGATAGAACCCAAGGGAATAGCCTGAAGTTTTGCAAGGAGAGGTTTAGTTTGGATGTAGAAAAAGCTTCTTCACCCAGGGGGTGGTTGGGCACTGGAACAGGCTCCCCAGGGAAGTGGTCAGAGCACCAACCCTGACAGAGTTCAAGAAATATTTGGACAATGCTCTCAGACACGTGGTGTGACTCTTGGGGATGATGCTGTACAGGGCCAGGAGTTGGACTGGATGATCCTTTTGAGTCTTTTCCAACCTGGGATATTTTGTGATTCTGTCAGACCTACTTGAATTTTAAATCCACCTGTGATTTCAAGCCCAAGAAAGGATGAAAATAATTCCTTTCTCTGTAAGTAATAGTGGAAAATGCTAATGAGTTTTGAGTGAGCAGATTAGAACACACAGCTGGACTTCATGTTTACTGAGACTCTCATGCAGTAAAGTTACTACCGAGATTATAGTAAGATTCTAAATAACATCACATCCTTGTACGATTTCATAAAATTCTTTCTTCTTGTCTTCTGCGGTGCACATAGTCAGAAAACACATGGTTTGTGTTACATAAAACATTCATGTGGTAATTTCTGATGGGAGTGAAGGGAGATAATGCAGAAAAACCCCAATACAGTGATGATTCCGAATCTACCAGCTCTTTCAAAACTGTACAGATGAAAAAGCAGAGAGGTGTTGGTGCTTTCATAAAAAAGAATGTGCTACTTCATCCTGCATAATCTAAGGATAGAGGGTTTTATTACTTAGAGAAACTTTCAGGAACTTCTCTAAGCCTAATTTGTGTTCTCAGTCTTGGTTCAGAAGGTAAAAAGCATCACCTTAAAGAAAAAGTTTTAAATGTAATCCTAGAACATCTGACTTTGGAAATGTCAACTTAAGACTTTAACCTCATGACTTTGTAACTCAAAGCAAGTAGGTACTGAACTGTCACTAAGAGTGTAAATATAGGAAAGAAGGCACTAAAAATCCAGGATAAGAACTCTTGCCAACCACGTGCTTTATTGAATTATACATTAAAACAGCTTATACGATAAGAGTATCATCTTGTGAGTAGCAAGGTTGAGAAAACTACAGAGCAAAGCACATCACTTCTGGCACCTAAGTTGCAAATGAGATGACAGTCATAAATTGATTTCAGAAAAAAAGGACTGAAGTTGCTATCTGCTCACTCGTTAAAATTCTCTCCACTTTAATAATCAGGATTACCTGATATTCTGAGACCTACAAGAGGTAACACCCTTTTAGAAAAGTGCATGAGGAATTTAGGCAAATCTAACATGCATAGTGAAAATAATGATGTGTAACTAGAATACGAAGTTAAAAGTGCTTGTCTGCTTAACCTTTCTCAAAATATGAAATATTTTAATTTTCTTTGAGGTTAGTAAAGCATTGCACAAATTCAATAATTTTTCAGCTACTCAGAGGGAGAGTACTAATTAGCAATTTCTAGGAGACATATATCCAGAATCAATTTTACTCCTATACTAAATTTCAAAACAAAAGACTCCACAATTTAACATTATTCTGAACAGAAAAGGATAGTTGGAATCATCAGTCTTCCCTTTCCAGGGATTGCTTGTGTAATGGAATTTCTCTGCCTGCGTTTTCTCTTCTGCACACACACTGCACAAAAATATTATACAAAAAAAGATAATGATTTTGAACAGAACAAAATATTATTGCACCTTATTGTTTATGAGGATTTTGGTAGACAAAAATGCGGTATGTAGATTGCAAATACAAATGATAAAAAGCTGGAAATATTTAGTGGGGTGATTTTCAATACTTTGACAGAAACGTAAGTGTTACCCATTCATTCAAAAGTCTAGTAAAATGCACGAACAAAACTGAATAATTCTATGCACAAATTTGTTAATCAGAACAAACTCACCTAAGATATTTTACAATATTTTGCTGATTATAAATATCTTATGCTATCATTGCTAACAGCATAAGAGTAATTGTTTTTAAATATATTAATTTCCTTGAATTAATTGACTCTTTTTAGATAATTATATGGGATTTAAAAAATAATATTAATCAATATAACTCAATTTACCTCTGAATTTTTAGCTGCCCACAAGATACATGCAAATAAAATTAACTAAAATTATCGGAGTGGCTGGAAAGCTGTCTGTTGGAAAAGGACCTGGAGGTGCTGATCAACAGCCTGCTGAACATGAGCCAGTGCGTGTGCCCAGATGGCCAAGAAGGCCAGTGGCACCTGGCTTGCATCAAAAATAGTGTGGCCAGCAGGACCAGGTAAATGATTGTCCCCCTGTACTTGTCACTTACGAGGCCACGCCTTAAAGCCCGTGTTCAGGATTTTGGGCTTCTGAGCACAAGAAAGACATTGAGGTGCTGGAGTGAGTCCAGAGAAGGGCAACAGAGCTGGAGAAGAGTCTGGAGCACAAGTCTTACAAGGAGCAGCTGAGGGAACTGAAGTTGTTTAGCCTGGAGAAAAGGAGGCTCCTCCTGTATCTCCTCTACAACACTTGAAAGTAAGTTCTAGTGAGATTGGTCTCTTCTCCCTAGTAGCAAGACATAGGACAAAAGAGAATGGCCTCAAGCTGGGCCAGGGTAGGGAAAATTTCCTTATTGAAAGAGTAGTCAAGTATTGGAACAGACTGTCCAGGGAACTGGTCGAGTCACAAGCCCTGAAGATATTTAAAAGTTGTGTAGATGTGGCACTTAGGGACACAGTTTAGTGGCAGTCTTGGCAGTGCTTGTTTAATGACTGGAGATGATGATCTTACAGGATAAAAATAGTAAAATGTTTTCATCACCACTGTCCTGAGAGAGTGGAAAGGAGTGAGAACAATAAAGTAGAATTTATCAGATGTTATTAGATAAAAAAAGGCTGAAATTCACATGTAATGCCACTATATTATGTTGTCTTTAAAACACAGTACATAGTTCCCATGTTTACATCTAAATTAACCTGGCGTTTGCTGGATGGGCTTTTTTGGTGTTGAAAAATGTTTTGTTGTTTTTCATAGGATTAATATCAGCTATTTCTTGATCTAATACAAGCAGCACATCCTGTAAGCACAGGATTTTTCTAAGGACATTTTCATCTCATCTGCTTTGCCGAAACTAGATTCTAGCCCATGGCTTTTGAAGATAAAAGAGATTTAACTTACTTAAGTTAGCATTGATTTTAAACCACTCCTGCATCAAACCATTGTCTCTTGTATTATTGTTGCTGTAGAAAATCAATAAATGTATTCAGCAGTTATGTTAATTATATTTGTTATATTTATCCTTAGAAATTACTAAAAAAAAACTTTTTGCACCTACAAAATACCATGGGATTACTTTAATGCCATAAAGGTGTGACAAATGCTAACAGGCACTTATGATACTCCTAGCACCTGTCATACTGATATTTAAATTCACTGAAATATACTGAAGGACTATAACTTGCTTGTTTCAGCAGAATGAGTTTTGTGAAATGATAAGATTTTCCAGGTTTACATTTTAATGGTTAAATTTCAACAAGGTTTTGATGAAACTAGTTAACAATATAAATAAATCTTTTGTTGTAGGCTAAATTACTTTAGAAAAATGTGACATACCCGCAAACCTGACACACAACTCTTCACCTCCTCTAGAAATTGCGTAGTTTCCCAGGCCACAGAGCAACCTACAAATCAATTTTGACTTTGATAGTAGGATACACAAAGTATTTAGAGACATAATTATCAAGAGACTAAAGGAATGACATGATGGGAGACCTTGAAAGATTCTGAACTGCAGAGCTAAAATATATGAAAGACATATTTACAAGATGGGGTGATCTAAACGAGCTATTATCACTCAGAAAGGAAGTCTTGAAATTACTGTAGGCAACCATCTGAAAACATCTCTGGAAGTTACTACTACTTCATGTAATAGATGTATTCTAACAGAGCTCATAATAAGATTCTGAGAAAGTCAAGGAAGTATGATAAGAGATATGGAATTGTTTCCAAGCAAATGAGACTGAAATAGTAGGACAAAGTAGTAGATGAAAGCTACTACAGCAGTGAATAAAAAAAAAGAGTAATCTACCCGAAGTGAATAGATTTTGAATATTTGTAATTTTCTGCAGTAGCTGAATTAGAGTGTATTCAGTGAAATATTTAACAGGAAGCTTCAAAGCTTGCAAAACAAGTATTTCTTCACATGCTCATGAATTGTCGAAGTCTGTCACAGGATGCCATACAGACCAGAAGTATAAATGAGTTCCAGGTAGTTTGTTCAAATTCACGAAAACTAATATAATCTGCAGAATGAAACAGTTTGTTCAGGTATTATCTCAATTTCAGCACACTGTTGAAACACATGACATCATTCTAATATGCTTTCTCAGAAACTGGTACTCCCTATAATAAAAGAGATGGCATCTGTGCAGGAGGGACTTCTGTATAATGAGATTTGTCAAGTTCTTCCTAATCACAAAATTAGAAATCAAGGCAATTTTTTTCATGTATGTATGTAAAGCTATTGCACAGCTGCAGGAGAGTGTTTGGTTATTACTTACTTTTGACACTTAACAGAGACTTTTTTCTCTCAGAATAATAATAGCTTTATTCAGAAATGTTGTCACCAGCCACAGCCAGTATAGGAAATAATATTAAGATTTAAGGGACTGGACTCATCTAAGAAAATCATAAAAGACAGGGAGGAGCGCGAGGATGGGAGTGTGGCCCAGGGCAGGCAGGGCCGTGCCACCCTGAGAGAGAAGAAGAGCAGAGCAGGATGGCCACAGCAGCGCATCCTGCCAAGGCATAACCAGCACCAGGAAAATAAAAGGTGATGAGTGAGGTCCAGGATCAGTCTGGGGAGTAGAGTCAGCACATCAGGATGGGCAGGAGCAGGACTGAGCTCGGGGACACCCACGGCAGGGCTCAGGCAGGGACATGACATTTAAACCTGAGCTTAACTCGAGCCTCTGAACACAAGGACAGGGATATGTGTAAGGGAGGGAGTGTTCATCTTTCAAAGAGATCAGGGAGACTGACTGGGTCAATTTCCCAGTTACTCCTAGTTACCCTATGTGGATAAAGGGTCAACAATTTATTATTTTTGGCCATTTAGACATCTAATTTCTCTGTCAGCAAGTTACAAGTTTCAAGTTTCTTAGTTTTCATAGTTCTTGTGACTACTAATAACATTTCTCTGGAAGAATTTTTTTCACTTAAATATATGTATTAGTTTTGTAAAGGAAGCAAGTTTAGCAATTTTTCCTTTAGTCTTCTGATTTTCCCTCTCCTTTTAGTTCAGTAACTTCCTTTCATAAAGAACTACTTATTTGTAAGATACCAATGAAGAAAAACATAGTAGGTACAGCCATCATATGGGCAATGTCAGTAAGAGTTCTGGCATATGTTGTGAACTTCTGTGCACTCATGGCAGCCAGATATAATTAATATTAATCAAATAATTAAATTTAATTCAACCTTCGTTCTCTTGTCATGACAAGATCCCAGGACCTGCCATGAACAACATTAGAATAATCAGTTAATTCTGTTAAGACATGATGAAATTTTACTTTAAAAGCACACCGTGTCCCTTGCTTAGTCCCTACACGCTAAATTAGCTTAGTTTTCTATGGTAAGACTCCTCTTTTTCTGCTGTTCTACTTCTGAAGTTACTAATAGGTCACCTAAAGATTCTCACAGCACAGAAATAAAAAATCTTGTACAAAAAAATTCACTGCTGGTTTTTTTTTTTTTGTTTGCTTGTATTTCATCACTATTTAGGAAATTCTCTTTGTCACTGCAGCAACAGCTTTTAAGCTCCACATTGTGAAGATAAACTATATCCATGAGAAGTTTCCCAAAATGTGTCACAGCTTGCTGCTGGGCCAACACCTCATAAGGGGTCCTGTGCCTGTTACTCAGTGTGGCTTGGCTGCTGGAGCTAGGGATCAGCACAGCTGTCAGCATGGCTAAGGGCATCCCTGTCCTGCTAGCAGCCACAGTCAGAGGCTCCCAGGCAATCTGCAATGGCCATCACAGCCAGGGCCAAACCCCTGCCCATGGGGACTGTATTACTTTTTGTGGAGATGTTGGCACTTGTTCCCTGCCAGAGAATGTATTATTTGCAATGCAGGCTCAGCCTTATCGTGGGCTGGACCTGGAAGGCAGGGAGCTGGGCAGCCTTGTCTCTGTTGGATGCTTTCTGTTGGCCGATTTAACAAATTCTCTGCAAGTGCCTCTAAAGGAGACTTCTCAGTCTATGATGAAGAATGCTTTAAAAATATGTTGAAGGGATCATACACTAAATTTTAACTAGTTTATGTAACATTATGCACACACAGAAACTAGAACGCTCTTTTTTCTTCTTGATTGATTGTTGTTGGAGTCGGTATTTTGCAGTTCTCCCATTTTTTAACTTTCTCAGAGTCACCCTCTGAGATTCACCTAGTGCCTTTCCTATGGTGGCAAACATTGGAGCTTGTTTGAATGAAAAATACTAACCATAGAGCAAAAACTTTGCAAAGAGTACCAACAGTCTTGGAATCAGTTGTATGTACATGCAGAGAACAGAGTTTACTCCTATGTACCATGTGCTATCCCAACAGCTGCTCCTCTCACACTTTAGAGACTCTAATTTAACGGTTTTGTTCAAGTGCAGTTTGGCTGTTTTCTCACATTCACAAGCTCCCCATTTCGGTGGCCTGACACCTCTCTTTCTGATAGCAATGAGAACCTCTCTTAGATATTAAATATATTTCTTTCTCTCACCTCTTTAGCATAATTTTCTTTTTTTAGGAAAGAAATACAGTTTTCTCTAAATCTGACCTTTGGATTAAAACAAAAGTTTTGGAGAACTATTTTCAGTTACAGTATTGGAGTACATGTTGTATACTTGAGTTATCTTAAATTTTTTTATGCTAGGCATTTATACTGTACTCATCAGGTAATTTAGATTATTTGATATCCAAATTATACCAGTTGTACTATGACCAACATGTTAAAAGATTAAGTTCAGACAGCTGGCTGGTCATGCCTTAGCTGTTATCTTCATTCTGTTGACAAATACTGTAGTTATATGACTGTCCTGGGATGACTGTATGATACTGTATTCCCTATCGTCTGCCGTATGCCAGACATGAATCCTGTGCCGTCCTGTGTCTTTAAGCTGTTTCTCAGGAGAGGGGGGAGAGAAGCCAGGCAAATTTTTTTCAGAGCAGTTTGTATCTCAAGGACATATGTACTCCCCTGTGTTCTCTCACCGCTGCAGCAGAATGGAGAAAAGAACTTTTCTTGCTTTTCCCAGCTCTCGGTTCCTCTTCTCAGGAGAGAGACGGAGAGTTACATTCCTTTGCTTTTTAGCTAGTCTGTTAGCTGAGGCAAAAAAGTTTTTTACCTGGGACTTGGGTTTCTTCTTCTTCTCTTCTGGACTGTTCAGCAGCACCAGAACATCACCAGGAGGCTCTACACCGCGGCCTGGAGGAGTCCACGCCACACCCCAGCTCCAGAGAGAGAGAGCAGAGCCACGCCTACAAAGGACTTTGAATTTTACCAGGTTCTCTCCACAGCGAGAGGTTTTATTATTTAGCATTCTTCTTCCTTATTTCCCTGTGCCTGCGTGCACTCCGCTTGTTAAATAAATGACTTTTTTTTCACTTTCCTCCGAGGAATTTCTTCCCGAACCTGTGGGTGAGGGGCAGCTGAAACCTGCCTTCTTTGGAGGAGACGTTCCTTCCAGAGCGTTTCTCTTTATTTGTCTCAAATCGGGACAATGACTTATGCAAAAAATCCCACAAGATTATCATAGAATCACAAAATCATGGAATCATTTGAGTTGGAAGGCACCTTAAAGATCAAATAGTTCCAATTTTGTGCCACAGGCAGGGGCACCTTCCACTATACCAGGTCGCTCAAAGCCCCATCCAACCCAGCCTTGAACACTTCCAGGGCTGGGACACCCACACTTTCTCTGGGCAACCTGTTGCAGTGCCTCACCAGCCTTAGAGTGAAGAATTTCTTCATAACATCCCACTTAAATATAACCTCTTTCAGTTTACAGCCATTCTCTCTTGTCCTATCACTACACTCTCCTGTAAAAAAAAAAACCCTCTTCAGCTTTCTTGTAGGCCCTTTTACTACTGGAAGGTACTATAAGGATTCCCTGGAGCCTTCTTTTCTCCAGGCTGGACAATCTGAATTCTCTCAGCCTATCTTGATAGGAGAAATCCTCCAGCCTTCTGATCAAATACATCTGAATTATCAGTAGTAGGAGGAGGAGGAGAATAATACAAAAAGGGCTTTCAGAATTAATAATACTAAAAACACTGCTTTATAATTTTATGTAGCTTTATATAAACTTTCTTGAGCTTTATACAGATTTGTATTTATTTTTCAAGGTGGTATTTTTTATTTTTAGAAATTATAAAAATAAAATAATGACATACAGTTTATACCATTCCATCTATAAGAAAATGATTTCCAACTGTTGTAAGAAACATAGCTTTTTACGTAATTGATCAGTGTACTTTTAAAATGACCAAAGTAGGATTTGTTTTCCAAAGGGATTATAGCTCCAAAAATGAAATACTATTTAGTACAAGGAAATAAAACACACCCTAATTGAGATCAAGGCCTAACTGGAAAGGGGTATTTTCTTATCAGTTTCCTTTCTGGGATTTTTTAATTCCTCCACATACGCTACATGTATGAATAGATTTGTAATTATTGTTGACTCCTATCTTGATTCCCCTTTCCCTGTTTTTGTTGATATTGTCATTTTGCTGATTGATTAAACTTCCTTTAATTTAAAGCTACACTGGATGCAGAATAGGAGAAGAAGAGTACAGGGTAAGGGGGAAGAAGAAAGGGAGGGAGTGCAGTAGAGAGGTAGAGGTAGAACATTCAACATTGGAAATATAACTACAAAAGCCAAAAAAAATTGCAGAGATGAAAAGAGTGAAAATTATACATTATCTCAGGTTAGACTTCTAGAAATACTTTACTGTCTGTTGACTCATTAGAAAGGAGATATTCCGTGGTATCTTACTATTTTCTGCTTGTTATTTTACTATGCTTTCCTTCCAACTATATTCTCTTTATGTTTTCCTGTCAATACTAATGATCTTCCTGAATTATTTCTTTCAAGGTAGAATTTAATCATATGCATCCACAAATTTTGGCTGCCGTTCTATCCATTTATAAAGGATCTAAAAATGCTTTTTTCTGATCATGGAAAGGGCAAACAATGAGAGGCAATTTCCTCATTCAAAAGCTGAAACATGATTTCAGCCTGTGCCTCCCCCGCCTCAAAGACTTTTAGCTTTCTACCAAAGCTACAGTTCTGGTACATTTGGGATGTCCTCTGCCTTTCTGTTTAGGTGCTTTTCTGATGCTCTTCACAGAGCTAGCTAGCATTGACAGTAACAACACCAGCCTCTGGGCTGGAAATACACTTCTGCGAAAAATTATTGGCCTATCTCTACCAAAGAAATTCAATATCTTCTGCAGTTTATTCTAAGTTAGAACTATACATTACATCATATAGTGTGATTTCTCACTGTCAAAGCTTCTTCCATCAAAAGAGGAAAGGCCCATGCAGCCAATAGCTCAATAGTTAGTATTTTAGCCATTCAGATTAAATACTGCTAATTCGGCTCATTCAAAGGGGTTTTTTTTTGAAATAAGGAAAATTGCCCACATTTCCTGTTAGTGTCCTTGATGCCATGATGATCTTTTGCCTTTTCTTTTACATACCTTTTATATATACCTTTTATAAAGTTTTTATGTATGCTCAGTGTTCTTAGTATGCATACTTGTAATTCCTTAAGTCCGATAACTTAGCATAGTCCTAGTATTCTGTTAAACCAGGAGACCAAACATCCTGGAGACCTCACAGCTGGAGGCTGGACAGCCCTACGCTATCCTGAGAAACCAAGGTCCTAGAACACATTCTGTAAACTAAGATTAGGCCCATCCAGGGAGGGATTCCTTGGGATGGGGAGATAGCATGCCATTCATTCAAGCCTCTCACTGGGGAATCTTTGATAGATATGCTAATTTGCAAGGCCCATAAATTGTATATGCGATGTACCATGTGTGTGCATTTTGGCGCATTCCACCTTGGTGAAGTGGTGCACCATAAGGATCCTTATTAAATACCGAGGTAAAAATCCCTTTTCCCTTAACTGTGTCTGGCTCTTAATTTTTAAGACCAAGAAAAGGCATCATCCTAACATTCAAGTAGAAAGCGCAACTTTTCATTTTTCCATTTACTTAAACAATTATTCATTCAACATGCCACAGAGAAAAAAAATATTCTTAGAACATACTGATATTCTTACCCTGGTATAGGAAGACCTGTAGACTTCAGCTAATCAATCCCCAGAATCTAAGGAGACATGAAATGAAAACAGTGCATATTCACAGAAGTATTATTTTGAGCTATTTTTCAAAGGAACAAAAAAAAGCAGAGCATTCAAGTGGAGCTTTATCTTAGATTGTTTTCCCACTTGTCATAAACTGTATGAAGATGCCTTTCCTTGAAATTTAATTTGCAGAATTTTGTATATATGAATATATATCTTGTAAGCAAGGAGTGCAGGACATGGCCACCAGTGAACTCATATAAATATGTAGCTGGCTTAATGTTAATGACTTCCCTGCTGTGTATGCATTTGGTTACAACAATTTGCATAGCTAATCTTATGTAGATAAAGTAAGGGCTTGTAGTTTTATTATTTCTATAATCTGCTTCTTTACTCTTTTTTCTAAGACTATCTACTGTTAATAACATGCCATGAAAAGTCTACAAGGAAAGCCGTATAATTCAGATGATTTTTGGATTTAATTGAACAGCCATTTGTAAGAAGTTTGTTTTCTTCTGTTGTATTGTTATTCAATTTTTCCATACCTGTCAGATAAAGTTTCCTGTTCCATGGTTCTGATCTGTGTTAATGAGTTGTAGAGATTTCAATTTCCCTTAAAAACATTTACCTTTAAAAGTGTTCTGGGTTTTTTAGGGTAAATATTTCATATATTCTCCACTATCTGCCCTCTGAATTTAACTTGTTATCACAAGTATGGTAACTTAAAATGTATTAAGCATGTATGTTAACCTAATAAAGTTTTCTAGCATAATTTCCATGCCATAGTGGTAAAAACAGCTGACATAGAAAAACATTTATAAACTAATTAATCATTTACTTCCAATTCCTGTGAATTTCTCTAGTTTTAATAGATGTAGATCAATTTTTCCAAAATGAACTGGCTGCAGAGGAAAGCAAGAAACTCAAGAAACAGTTGTGTTTTCTGATTTGGTTTGCTTGTGCTTTGTTTCAATGTATATGTGTAATACAGTTAGTTTCATCTAATTAGCACAACAGAGTTGTGCCACAATAACAACATCATAGCCATGGTGTAATGCAGTTTTAATAAAATCATGTGCGGCTGTTTACAAAGACTATAAAATACCAACATTTTTTCCCTATGCAAACAAACCTGCATCAGGTGAAAAATAAAGTCTGTTCTGAAAGATACCAAAATATTTCAAAAGATTAGATTTCTTCCTAGGACAAGTTTACTCCAAGGATGAGTGCAGACTGCAAAATTGTTTTCTTGCCCACAGTCTAAATTGGGAGGGTGGTTGTATCTCATTTCAGAAGGAAGGTCCCAGATTTAGATGCAATAATTTCACAAGAGCCTTCACAGTTCTAGAATCTTACAGATCAGATAATGCTTTGATTATTTTAATAAATATCTTTGTAGATAGATATGCATATAGCAATAGCACCAAAACTTATCATAAAAAATTAGTACAGATATCTTAACAATGTTTGGCAAAAGTTATTTGACAGTTTACAATTTATGCACTTAAGCAGATTGAAAGGTTCACAGAAGTCAGAAATCCTCTGGTCAGTGTATATATATGTATAAATAAAATCACTTCTTTCCTTCATAATGTAGGTTTTTATATTTAATCTGTTATTCCCGAACTGAATTCAAGAATTTGTGTTTCAGTGAAGCACAATGTCCAGAAAGAATGTCAGTCTTCATTTGAAAGCCCTGGAAAACAGAAGTTAAAACACTTTGTTTAATTTGTTCTGGCATTGTATGAAATGGTAAGGTCTGAATCTTTCATGCCATAAGTACTACCCGGGAATACTCATACACAAGAGGTGTCTGATATCTCACTGTGAAGAATCACTTTTCTAACAGCAAAGCCGTAAATCCCACAGGGAGTTGTAAAAGCAGTCTGTCATTCACTCTGAACATAAATACTTTATTCAGTGGAGAGGTTGGTCATTTCCTGCCTTTTCGAAAATAGATGCTTCAATCAACTGAAGATTTTTTGAAAACTTAACTTTCTTCCCAAGATGCACAAGTGAGGTATGTAATGTAGTAATGTAATGGCAGCTGTAAGATTACAGAAGGTACACGACACCAGCAACCAGAGCAGAGTGTGAAAGGTTAAGCCACCCATCAAATTTTAATGCATAAATCTGTGTGGAAATCAAAAGGGCTATTCTAATTTGACTGTGTATTTCTTACTTGGTATTTCTGAACCTATTTACCTTCTATTTCACAGCTTCCCTATCACACAGGCATGTTTTTTAAGCCTAGAAGAAGAAGGGATGAATAAAGCAGATGCATTTTCTTACTTCAGAGAAAGACAAATATCCCATCTGTTTCATAGAAGGCTAAGTAGATTTTTTTTCTGAAAACTACCTACTAGGCAAATGTCTGCTTCACTTTTATTTTTACTCTAGACTACATATCCACTTCAAATTCAGAATGCTTTTCTTTCAACTTACTTTCCCTTGAGGTGTTCTAAGGTGTGAATAGGTAATCAATGCCAGTAATTATACAGAACATTCTTTTCACAGAATTTTTGTGAAGAAGCAGCAAAACTGTTCTTCCAAAAGTGTAAGTATTAGATGCATACAACACCATTAACTTGATTTTACTCAGTTATTTCTTTCCAAACCTGTCGCATTTCCAATAAACAAAAAGCGCCTAAGTGCTGATGAGTTGTTTTCTTTTACTGAGAAGGAAAACAAAACAAAACAAAACCCAGAGCTACTGTATACAATTCCAAACACACAAACAATTCCTGAATTGGGTTGAATATTTCAAACATAATAAAGTGGTTGAATGCTTACTATTTACAGTTGTAAAGGGCTACTACAAGATCTCTAGAAATTGCTTCTACTTAGGGAAGTAACCTTGGAGAAATTTGCAAAAGGATCTTGAAGTACCAGTTCACATAAGATACCAGGTACAAGGAGGATCAACTTTCTCCAGATTATTCTGCACATGACTCCATGGTATCTAAATCCTCTTGTTGCATTCTCACATATTTGGAAACATGTTTTTTTTTTATGGTTGACTACAATAGAACAACATCTCAGACATCTGGATTACTGAAAACTTGGAAAGTGTATTTTCCTGTCTCTGGAACATCCTATCTGACGTTTATCTTTCTAGGCTTTACTTCTGTGACAAAGTTATTCAGGGAAAGATGTGTGTTTGCAAGTTGTCTCATTCTGTCTGTTTAAAAGTAAGGTTGGTGGTTATCTACTTTTCTTTAAGTACTTAAATAAGTAAT
The DNA here is from genome assembly GCA_013397775.1 of Eulacestoma nigropectus. NCBI lineage: Eukaryota > Metazoa > Chordata > Aves > Passeriformes > Eulacestoma > Eulacestoma nigropectus. The sequence goes on from VZTE01000550.1 coordinate 133,534, forward strand.
TTCTTTTAATAAATAAAAACTTTTTTTTTTTTTTTCAAAGTAGATTACAGAGACATTGGCTAACACTGAAACCCTTGACCAAATGACAAAAAAAAAATTTAAGAATCAAAATGCATTGGAAAAGCAAAATGAACACACTTCTCCAATTAAAATATTCCTGACACAAATTATGAAACAAGCTTTCATTTATGGAAATTAGTCTTGCCCATATTTTCTTCTAATTTTATCTACAAAAACTAATACCCATTTTTTTCTTATAGAGAAATGATGTTTTTCTATGTGCATATTAAAGGTCTTTTACTTTGCCAGTCTCATTTAAGTTACTAATATTATTATCTTTTTTATTTCCTGTCAAAATTTCTTAAAAGCCTTCTTTTCTCTAGTTTATAACATACTCCACAAAAAACCTTACCTATTTATTTATGAGTTTGCTGATCCTCTCATATTTTGCAGAGCAGACTTTTATCTTTGGTTTTTTTTGGTGGCATTTTCATCTTTTCATAAGAGTCAAATAATTTGTTACTATATATCACCATGGTCCTTGATCTGTGGGGTTTTCTGAAATGCCAATCCATCACTTTGGGGAGAGCATGACAACTTTTTCCAACATCACAATTTAAGAATCATTAGGAAAAGTCATCAAATTACCTGTATATTTCAAATGAGCAAGCTTAATGTGTCTGAAATTTTGCACTAACTTTCCTGTTAGGTGACACTGTTTTTCATTTTAAACTATGCTGCAAGCCATCTGGGGCCAATGAAAGCCTTTTATTTGACTTTAACATGTCTAGGATGTGTCTAGGATGAGGATTTGAAAGAGGAAAATAAGGTACATAACAGTTAAGTTAAAATTTCTCAGAGATACTCTGCAAATGTAAAAATGCATGAGAGAAAAATAAGGGAAGAAAATTGTTCCCTTATGGTAGTGAGAAAACCACTGACATTTACATTCTTCCTTGTGCACTCTTTAATATTGCCATGACAGTTTCAGTATTCAGTTTCATAAGGTTTTTGCTTTCATAAAAGAATTCCAATGCCTTTATAAAAGAGTGTACTGGCCATTCTGTACTGAGAAGTAGCTCATCCATATAATTGGAAACTTCAAGCAGTTTTATTAAGGAATATGTTCTTACTGAAGACCAATGCACTAGAGTTAAATCCAACTCCTAAGACTTAGGAAGCAAATTTTCCTTGGCTCTCTGCTGTCCCTTCAAGTGTAACTACATAGAACTTCCTATGCATACATAAAAGATGATCATGTTGAGACAAACTAAAGATTTATCTGGCACAGCAACCTGTCTGTGAAGTGGCCAGCAAAAAATGCTTAGGGAAAGACTATTCGAAATTGGCAAATATGGATTCTCAGGTTCTGGGAGCTAGGGGTTTAAAAAGTGTATTAATCTCCTTTTTTTCCTCAGTTCTGTCTTCTAAAACCTTATATAAAAATTAAGATTATTTGCCCTGTTATAAACTTCTTGCGTGATAAACCAGTGATGTCCTGATGCATACAACCAGTCAATTTCAATACTAGTGTGCAGATATTAGCATTTGGAAATATTCATGCAGGTGTTTGTATGTGGAAACTTGGGCCAGCTCCCCACTGGAAACCAGGACCTAGAAGTGTATTCCTAAGTGACTGCTCATTAATAGACTCAGGTATACATGAAAAAGAGAAGACTTATTAGCAGTGTCATTATGTCCCTCTCATACAGAAACTGACTGAAATGGTGATGATACCTAGGGAAGTGACAGAAACACTCATGGCTATTTTTTTGCTAAATATATGGGTGTTACTCCAATTATGTTAGTGAGAATTGTGTGTGCATATTGAGAAGGAAATAAATCAGCCTACAAAGTACTGAAAGTGCGCAGGTGTTTCCACTTTTTTTTTTTCTTATTAAACTGCTCATTTTAATTTCCTCATGTATTCATATCCCCTAGAACTCTCAGCTGAACATTTTTTGCACACTGAATCCTCACAAACATTTATAAAAACTTGATTCTCTGGTAAATAGTCTGTATCCCTTCAGTAAAAGAAAAAAAAAAAAAAAAACAAAGAAAATGTAAAGACAACGATGTGGAACAATTTAAAGAACAAATTATGGATTTTACTAATCTCACTGTTACAATCTGCAACATTTTATGGCAAAGTATCCTCTGTGTATATAGACTATCTAATTTCTTTCCTCTGGCAGAATAAGATCTAGAAACTGAAATGTGACTCTAGTCTGTTATTCATTTAGTCAGAATATTCGATATTGCTCAGCCTTCCTTTAAACCCTGAGATTTAGTCTCCATTTTTCAGATTATTTCTGCATGATGTTTTTAGTGACCTGAACCTTCCAACTCCTCTGTGCAATTAAAACACATTCATACCATCTCATACTCTTTCCTGTCATCTAGAGGAAATATAAAAGAGGGTCTATCTAGTTTATTTTAGAAAGACTGTGTCCTTCATAAATATAATCTTTTCCTGTTTGTATCTAACCAAAATTCTAAAAGGATAATTTTGTTAACTCAAAGATTTCCAAATACTGTAGTCTTACCAGTGGGGTGAGATGACTTGTTTCTATGAGGTTTGCAGAAGAAATCTCTGCCTCTTGATACCAGGTGTTAAGTATTGTGTCAAATTACTCCACTCAGGGACTTACTTTTGACCCATGATTATCTGCCAGGTCTGCTGCTATGCAGTGGTAGTATGAATGCAGCTGGCTCCCTGGCCTGAGGCACACACACTGCCTCGTGCAGGAATCTGGCAGTGTCAATGTGAGCAGACTGTAGAGCAGGAATGAAGGAGATTACTTGAACTAGGTGAGAGGATGGAGTGATGACCTAGTATGATATACCCAGAAAAATGCTTGACCACAAGAAGGAAGAATGAGATGTGCCAAGAAATGCCTGGTCTGCTCAGAACACAGACTTTCTGAGACTATTCTATCAGGTACTATTGGTCTCACCTGCAGCTTTCTCTGCCAGTGGTACCAGTTTATCTGAAATGAAGTAACAATTGTTCTAACCTGCCAAACGTGATATTGGCTTTTTTTATCACTATCTCAGACAGCAGATGTGCAGAAGCTTCTTGTCTTAATTTAAACAAAACCTTCAAAGCCTCTCATCTATCATTCAGTATTAGATAATTATTTGATTTCCATATTACAGGCCTCTGACCTTCCAAATGTTGCATGCTGACCGAATTTTCAGACAAGTGTGCTAATAGTCAGTCCTTAGCAGTGCAAGCATATTTTGCACTTCACACTTTTGCCCATGTTTGAGTTAACAGGAAAAATGTCACATCATAAGTCTTAGGCATGTGGCAGAATTCCCATCTCTTTCTGTTCAAATCAAGCTTGAAAGTACTGCTTAAAGATATGCTTTCTTACGGGCAGAAATTTTAATCTATTTGTATTCAAGGTGAGGCAGTTGATCACTTTAGATCTTTAATGGTTAATTTAACAACACTTTAGTGGGACATAAGTTTTTAAACAGTTTTTGAGGGGTAAAATATTAATATTCATGTGAAAATCTTATTTATTCTTCTAGAAATTTCCTTATATTGGCTTATGACACTAATATTGCATTAAAAAAGAGGTAAAATCTGATATGACAATAAGATTTAATATAAAATATTATATATCTTAAAACAGAATCTCATACTAGGATTACACATTCAAAGCATATACTGCATTTTTTCACATTTCTACTAAATTAATAAATATGTTAAATACTTTTACATGCTGGAAAAGCATTCTGTTGTATTGCTGTACTGTTTGCTTAGAATTGTGCGTCCTCTGCAAACTGTTAAATAGGTAACTGGCAAAAATCCTTTTTCAGGAAACATAATGTTACCATAGCACTGAATCTTAGAGTATCAGCATTAGATTTATAACTTAAGGAATGGAGAAAAATTTATATTGCTATTAATATAAAACACAGCTTATTTTAGTGTAACCAAATACTTCTTAGATAATTCTTACACACAAAAATTTTCATCTACATTAGTATTTATTATATTCCATAATTTCAAAATGTATCTAGTTTGTAATAAAATTTACCCTGCTAACCTCTTCTGGGAAAAAAAAAAAGATTAGAACAAATTTAAAAAATTACAGAAATCCCTTTAACCTAGGCTGTTGATTTTCTATTAAAGCCAATTATGCCATTTTGTTGTATTACTTTCACTGATAGGATGGTGCCATTAGAATATACTGAAGAATATTAGTGGACAATTGCAGCCAATTATCTAGAAAAGCAAAATAGACTGATGCTAGAAAAAAGTAATAATTTTATGATTTCAGCCTATGTCCTTATTTCAGTGACAATTATATTCTTCCTCCATATTTTGTATTTGTACAACCAAAAGATGGCAGTGCTTCATCAACAATTCCCACAAAGTTTAAGTTTATCCTTAGGTCATCATTTACAATACAGGAAAGCTTAAAGAAAATGCACAGTTTTACAAGATATCCAGTCCCTCCCTCTAATCAAATTTCAAAGGGAATAAAAAGGGTTCCAATTTGTTTTTAAGGTGTTTTGGTTCTCTGATGTCTTACGAAGCTAACTTGATTAATATTCTCTGTCACACTTACCAAACAAGATTTTGCAGAATGCTTAGTAAATATGAATAATTTAAATCAATTGCTCCTATTCTAAGACCCTACAAATTTAGGTAATTCCGTATCTGGCAGTGACTCATCTTCATAGGTTTATAATCTTTCCTCAAACTCATGATGTTAAAACTGATGCCAAATCCCTAACTATTTTAAATAGAGATCAAAGACAATACTTTGAAATGTAATGTAATTTTAGGAGGTTTTTCTCTCTGTTTAAAACACAGGAGCCAATGTTTGGGGTTTTTTTTCATAAAAACCATATCTCATGTTCATGTTTCTGCCTATTCTTTTTCCATATCTATTTTCCTCTGAACATTTTTTTTCTTTCAAAAAGTTTTTCACAACACTTCTGTATCAAATATTTTTGCAGCATCTATGCTAGTGTTGCTCAGCATGTCTGTGTCATAAACATAAAACAGATCTAACCTGTTTACCATGACCCTAGGTTTGTTTTATTTTTATTATGCTTGTCAGAGATGCATTCTATTTCATGTAAAACACCTCCATGTAAATAAGAAAATAATAACATACCAATTGATATCCTTACAAATTAATGAAGAGTCATGTTAGAATTTATGAAATTGTTCTCTTTTAATTCATTTATCAGAAAAGGATTATATCTACCTGTGTTCAATAATGTTTCCTGATCTGACAGTTTGGTTAAAAAGTTAATTAGGCCCTGTATGCTTCATTTATCCTTTCTTAAAATAAAGATACAGATTCTAATACTTCAAAAATAATTCTTGAATTATAGTGATAAGTTATATATAAATATACACACATAGACATAAATAGAAAGACATGAAAATCACAAGATCACAGAATCATAGAATTTTGGTTGGGTAAGAAGAGACCTGAAAGGTCATCTAGTTCCAATCCCCCTGCCATGGGCAGAGACACCTGTCGCTAGAAGGAGCTACATATTGTGAACAGTGTTTTATATATTTCAACATCGGTAACATATTTGTTGTGTTCTCAAGTCTAAATTTTAGAAATGGAGTAATCTAGCCTGATATTTGTCATCTGTTAATATCCTTAGGAGAGATGTATAAACACAGAATTAATAGACTTCTTATTCCTTAAAGATGAGGGTGTTGGGTGTTCTGAAACTGATACCCCAGAAATGCTCAATGAACTGAACATCAGAACTTTATGTACCTATTCCTTACTATAAATTCAATTTCTTGAATAGAAACACATCTCATTTTTTGCTAATGTGACTTTATGCAAGAGGAGATATACGTAGTGTCTTGAGATATCTATAATGCAGTTTCCAAAAAGTACTAAAATAGTATTTTTGAATAAAAATTAGTTTTCTGCCAGCTCATCTGCTAGTTTCTGGCAACTCACTTGGTTGGCTATCACAGACAAGCAGCTTTGAGTTATGTTGATTGCATATCAGCATTTATATTTGCTCATCAGTCTATATTCACAGAAATGTCTGTTTTGCATGGTGCAAATCCCTGGGCTTTTTCCTCTTGTGCTTTTAACAGGTGTATGCACATATAATTTCATTTAAACAAAACTTTATCTATTCAGAACAAATTAGCTTGTTCCCAAGAAGAGCTTTTCACCAGACATTCTTCATTTTTCATATGAAAAGTTTTTTCCATCAGATGGTGATAACCTGGGAAAAAATTATTTCTATTAACAGTCATTTGAGGGGAAAAGAAATTAAAAAAGAGAGTAAGGATAGACTTGCAATCATGAGGAAGTGAAGGAGCAAAAATGCCTGTTTCTTCAAGACCAGGTACTTAAAATGTTACAGACTAATTGAAAAGTTATTTTTTATCCTGGTAGAATTGCAATCCATGCTCTCCTTCACCATGTATCTGCTGTAGATAAGATGCAGAGCAAGTTGCTCAAGTCTACTTTGGTGACTTAAAGTTTCTTTTAACAATGCTTCCCACCTGAAAGAGCCTTATAATTTTAGATAGAATTTGGAATCTAACACTATAGAAATAGAATTCTTCATGATTAAAAGACATAATTTTACAGTTTCTGGTGGCAGCAGATTCCTCCTACACTAATTATTTTACCTCTTAACCTGTACATGATCTATGACACTTTTTCCTTGAGCAGGTTCTTTCTTAAGATAATGATATTCGGTAACTCTCAAGCCTTCTTATCCTGAATTAGATGAATGCCAAAAAAGTCAAGATATCTGTGAGCCCACAGTTTGCAATCAAAATTAACTTTCTTCCTAGTCTTAACAAAGTGTGTCCTTTGGCTATTTTGGATGTCACTTGGATAATGTCAGCATTTAGACATAACTGGAACACAAATTTAGCCTATACAATAAAACACTACAAAGCATATTAAGAAACCTTACATTGAGATGAAAATTACTATTTACAAGCTAAGGACTAGGTTTGTGTTAAACATAGCGCAACGAGCATGTAACGATGTACCATATGGTAAGGGTTTGCATTTTTATTTTATATTTGTACAGGCATACAAGGATAGCTTCAGAGAAAAACTATACATATCTCATCTCCTTGATACTGTTTATGTGTACAAATCAACTCTTATTCAAATTCCCACTGTCTCACACCTCAGCCCGTCATACTGTACTTTTGCTTTGGTAAATGTAAACTCTTGGGATATTTTCATGTAAAATATCCTTTGTCTTGCTCTCTGCATTCACCATGTCCTCTTTTTCCATGTTTTTTGTTCCGTTAGACCAAACACAACCTGATCACCTTGTATTACCCTGGCTTCATGATTTATCCTATTATGCGTTTTTACTCATCAGTGCTACTTTCAGTATGCCCCTTGTGGCAATCTCTATTGCAGAGGCTAAATTTTCTGTCAAGCACTTCCATGCTTTGGCTCACACATGAAAATGGTAAACTGATACATTGGAAATAAAAATAGCACAAGTGAAAGTTAATAACAGTAATAACATTATTTATGTCTTTTCATTTGTTTTGAAATATATTGCTAAAAAGTTATGTGCAATAAGCTATCATCAGTGCACAGGAGGTTTTGCTGTAATCCGTGGAATTAGGGTGAATAGTTTTTCGTAAGATGTAAACATTTTTTTATTTACCTAAACAATGATTTTCAGAGTTATTAAACTATGTGCAGTGGAAAGATCTAGGCTATGTAAATGCAAACATTTAGTCTACATACCGGGAAGCAGAGCTCAGAAGTATCGAGGCTAATACTGTGCAAAGCCAATTTGACATGGTAGAGTTTGGGAGCTTGGGACCTGTTTGATTATGCCTAAACCGTTTCTGGACTTCAGTTGATTCTAGAGAAAATACAGCTGTTTTAACACAATGCTGCAAATGGCTTACTAAGTCCCCTGGTTTCAAACTAGGTTTATTGTGTTTAGCCTTCTGTATCATGACATAAGTATTTCTCTAAATTCCTGTGAATAGGTAATTAACTGCTAATTCTATACTGACCCTCTGGTTTTTGTGCACTGTAGTAACATAATTTTTTTCCACTTTCAATTTTTGTTTCTTATATAAGATTTTAAGAGTGGCAGATCATGTATGGGCCCTTTAACATTTTTGAAATTGTTTCCTTGTTCAGGGAAATAGTTTTAATATTGGCTGCAAACTTCATAAGTAGATGAAGATGTAAGTCAATATTACTAAGAATTACTGAATTGCTATGGAAACAAACCTCATCAGAACACTGTAAATAAAGGAGAGCTAAGCAAGATAAATCCAGCCTAAAGACATCAAACCATGTCCTTTTTGTGCTTGCATCTTGGTAACTGTGACATTGGAGAATCTAAATCAGCTGACTTAGAGCTTCTTGGAATAACCACAAGTATGTCCTACCAAACTGCACCATCTGTCCACTGCATCACTTACTGCCCTCCATCAAGATTAGATGTTATCACTATGATATTTAGTTGCTTTTGTTATTTAGTCTTACTTTTTAATCTCTTCCCTTTCTTTCTTTCCTACTCTGCACAAATCAGCATTGATACTCCAGCTGTGAGAATAATCCTACCTACCGTATAATGTTATGATTATAGTCTGTGCTCTGAACTATCAATCAGCTTATCAAGAACATTATAAGCATTAAATAGAGATGTTTAATATATTTTTTAGAATCTTTCAACTTTCCTGTTATGTCTATTCTTGAGAAGATGAGAAATTCTTGTCTGAGAACCAGAATAGAAATATTTTGAAATATCTCATTTTTAAAAAATTTAAAATCAAGGAAGATAAAATAGGAATAGCTATAGTACTAAGCTTAGAATCAAATTTTAGTTGAGGATCCTTTTCAGTATATGTTCAGTTTTAATTAATTGAATAGTTTGAATTCCATATTGCTACAAAATTTTCTCCTCCTTAGATTGGTACTTTCTAGGACAAAAAGAAAAAAAAAGGTATCAAATGTTGATAAGCTTAGCATCTGGTTTGCTTTGGGATTTGTTTCAAGTTATTTTCATTCACCTGTATCAGTGACTGAGCTGAATTAAAGTGACTTTACTAAGGGATTACTTGTATAATCTCTATGAAAAGTTACCCATTCTCACTCACACACTGGAATTTAAGTTTTTCTTTCCATTTAATTGAACTTGAGCTTTCAGATAGGTATTATTGTTAAAATACTTTAAAACCATGACCCAGTTGCTAAGGGATATTCTGGAAGTAGGAAGAAATAAAACCATTCTCTTTATTGGCCCTTATTTTAAGAAATAGCCACACTAAGCAAAGCCCAGGTACTGGTAATATCTTTAGTAAATATATCTCTTGTCCAATTACATATACTATTTCAAGAGGAAACTTACAGCTTTCAAGCAAGCTAAGGCACTTTTATACGACATAATTTTTAGGCTGACTGTCCACAGATAGCACAGGTCAGATTCTTTCCTGAAGTTAGTATTTTAAATCAATAGAGTTATACCAGTAAATGCATAATGTATATGATTAAGTCCCAGAATCACAGAATATTCTGGGTTGGAAGGGATCCACAAGGGTCACTGACTCCAACTCTTAAGTGAGTGGCCTGGCAGGCATTGAACCTGGGCTTTAGCACCATGGTCTAATCAACTGAGCTAATCTCAAGTCCTTATATTATTTTAGTACTGTTAAATACATTATTAAATAAATTACATAAGTCTTCTCCTGAAAATAAGACTTTTAAATATTGCAGCTATAAGCAATGTCAGGAACCAATTAAGTTGTGTATTCATTAGTGTTATCTTAAGATGGTTCATATCAACAGGAAGTACACTATTACATCCAGGAACACAAAAAATTACACATGCACAGTTAAATACCTCTTTCATGTACCTTTACTTATTGGTGCAGTCTTTTATAAACGCTCATTTTAGAACATATGCCAATCCACAGCATATGTATTATCACTACTGCAGCATTAGTAATGCAGATCCTGAGATGGATTTTTCACAGATTTGGGGAATTTTTTGCTAACTACTTTCTGCTCAGTTAAGGACATACACTTCAAAAAAAAAATCAAATAACAATTTTTTATCCATGAATTAAAGGTAAATAAAAGTAAACATGATACAAATTAGATAATCATATGAAGATTTGCTATTCTAAACATTTAGGGTCAGAGTGTGTTGTTTTGTTGGGCGTTTTTTGTTACAGTGAGAGTTTCTATTAAAAACTATCAACTCCACTAAATATATACTAATTAGTAGGTTTCAAAAATTAAGATTTAAATATAGATTCACAGAGCATGTGAAAAAGTAACTCTATGAGTCAGCTCTTAAATGTCTGTAAATCATTTTGTTCCCATTTAGTTAACTCAAGATCCGATTTTAAAAATGCAACATGGAAATATGGCTCATCCTAGGCATGACCAGAAAAACTCAATTATCTTTTTCAGAAAAAATTTGTGGTCTTTTAACTTTGTCAGATGGCTGTACTGAAGAGAAATGGTATAAGGCATAGTGACATCTGAGAAATTCTAAGTAGCCAGGGATTTACTAATCCTCTTTTAAGCATACTGAAAAATGTGAAAAAGGGAAATGAAGAATAGCATTTTTATGCACATCCAACTCTGCCTCTCTAGATAGAAGTGTGAAGTGAGGATTGCTCAAATGAGATGGAAGAAGGTGATGAAAAGCAGCATGAAATCGATCCACCATGTGACCAAGGCAAACACATTATAGAGCTAAAATAGAAAGGCTTAAACAGTAAATATTTCCCAAAACATAAAAAAAAAAAAAAAAAAAATTGCCAAAAATCTTGATCGGTCAGAAAAGAGGCACTGAGGCATATTCAAGTTTACTATATTTTCTTTGATACATCATCTGTGCTACCTATCTCCAAACACTCAATGTTTTTAAGGAAAACTAAAGACTAATGAGTCTTCTCTAACCTCACAGGTTGCTTTCTCTTTCTCCTCATCGATATGCTAACTTTTTTTCTGTTCTATTTTCCCCTGTAATTTCCCAATTCAGTTTAAAATTTTACTCTTCTGGATGAGTGAATCTTAAACAAAACAAACAAAAAACCAAACAAAACCAAACCAAAAAGACAAAAAACCAAAAAACCCCAAAAACTAAAAAAAGGAAACAAACTTAATTTCTCTTATCCAATGCAAAAAAGCAGAGCTAAGCTTTGCTGAGAGTTAATTTAGCAAGATCTAAGTTGTAGTGCAGCAGGATGGCTCCCTGCAGACAGCAGGGCTATGAGCATGGGGATTACCCAGGCTGGCAGCCAGGGCTGGTCCCACACCCCTGCAGGAAGCAACACACGCGTACCTAAATGCACGTGAAAATAATCAATCACACCAAAAGTTTGTTTTTCAATTTCTTAACAAAGGTGACAACTCAGAATATAAAAACTGCCTGTGGACGATGAGATAGTGTCATGTTTTGTAAAAATATTCTCAAAACTTTATTGGAACAGTTGTTATCTTTGCTTCAGGGAGCTAATATACCTTTATTTAGGTAGACAGGTGAAGGGAAATCTCTAAACAATGTCTTTTGCATTTCTGTTTTTGTGCTGTCAGTAAAAGTACCAGTAAATGAACTTTTACTAATATAAGGAATAATAGACACTTCTGGATGAGTGGCATAACTGGATAAAGGCATCTTCTATCAAAAGTGTACAGCTTTTCTATCACGAATTGTGTGTTATCTTAATGAAGCTTTTAACTAGATCAATTCTTTGGGAAAAGTATATTTAAAGATTAAAAGAATGGGTATTTGCATACAAATATGCTAAATATTTTTCTCCAGACGTTTTACAAATATTTTGGTGAAAACAAGGAAGATAGCAAAAGAGATAAGAATATCTTTCAAATTATTTAACACTCTACCATTGAAAATCAAAATTCAGCACCCTTATCTTTACTTGCTATATGGGTAGAATATCTTCAGCTGCATGGACTCAGGAGAAACACATCACACAAACAGGTGAAGTGATGGTGACTGGGCATTCGTGACATTGGAAACAGTGCAATGCAAATGTTAGCAAGGTACTTCAGCCACTCATCATAAGGGCCTTAAAGTGTTAGTAAACTGAACATCAGTAACTTTCATTCTACAGTGCAAAAACCTATTATATCAATTAAATATAAAATTTTCTGACATCACAGATAATCATCATTAACCCTTTTTTTATTCTTGCTAATTTCTTATACAACATAAAAATCAAAATTTCTCTTAGTGAAATATTTTATGGTCAATTTTGTATTAACCTACTATATATAATATAGCCATGACTGACTTCTTAGACATAAATCACTGTGTAGAAGATAGTCATGCTGTTTCAATTGTTTTTGAAAAGATATCTTGTAATAAGAAATTTTAACTTTCACAGTCACAATATCTTAATAATAATAATAATTTCAAGCGCCTTGTAGAAAAGTTTTGAAGGCTGAAAAATAACTTCTAAATATAGTGTTCCATCTGTTGGTCTCTTTTGTTTGGCAAAATGTTGGTTGTTCTGTTTTTAAGATGCTAGTCTGTTACAGAAATATTATGTTTCTTCTTTATGAAACAATCCAGACAAAGAATTTTCCTAGTCAGAGGATCCTGAAATCTAAGGAATTATTCCCACGAGAATTACCCATTGAACTTGATGAGGTATTCAAAGCAGGAGTGGATGGTGGGGTAGAGATGGAAAGGATGTTGCTCTACTGTATAATTTAATGATTTGAAACCAGGGCATAAAGATAAATTTTACTTAATTTTCTCTGTTGAATATTTACTTTTAATTACAAATCCAAGCTGAACCTAAAACTCTAAAAGTGTTTAATCAGATTTTATATGTGAAAATCTAACTCATGTTCTGACTATAAATGCTATTTTTATTAAATTCTTAACCCTGTCTTGAACACAGGAGTCTGGAGAAGCCAGCTATTTTTATATAAACCTACTGGTGCCAAAGTGGTGTTTGATAAAGATGTCACAGCAGCAGTCAATGTAATAATCTAGAGTGCAGTACTTCATATCATGATTCTTTAATTCACCATGATGGAAAATTATTTAATTTCTATTTGAGGAGTTTACTGTGTGGAGTTCCTAAGTGGCAAAAGCCATTTAAATCTCAAAATGGGGATTTTGTCTCAGCATACTGTATCAATCAACATGGGTATGCTAATATTAGCATTTTCTGTGTCTCACAAATGGTTTTGCATTCTGGTCTAGAGGTGAGGTACCTAGAAGTGATGCATTTCAATGTTTGATTTACATACGCCAAAGTCCTTTGGATAAAACATTGTCTTCCTTGTAAAGCGCACAAATCTATGCCTAAGAGCCATATAAAAATGTGCAGGAAAAAATGGAGTGTGTTATTATTTTACATGTTTCTGCTTCAAATATTCTTTTTATGTGTACTTGTGCCAACCTTTATGTGACTCTTGACATTCAAATGTTCAAATAGAGTAAACAAACAACTTAAATGTTCAAATTACACAGACTTTTAAACAAATGATATGCAATAAGGTAAACAATAATCACATGCCTTTGATATATTAATATATAGGCATTGATATATAAGCAGAGAGATTTTCTAATGATTGTTATTATAATATTTTAATAAGTGGGTCATGAAAGCTTATTTTAAGAGTTCTATTTAAATAATAAACTTTTCTTATGGTGCTTTTAGGACAGTGGAGAAAACAGGAGAGGAGAAGTCTTGAAAAGATGGTAAAACAAATATGTAGTGTTAATTTTCAGGGCAGAATTTTACTACCTGTACCTATATCAAACTTTTTTCAGTTTTACAGCTTTTAACGCCTGAGTTTTGAATGAGACATGTTTTTTCAGCCAATAACATAGTAATAGTTACTAACAAAAATTATAATTTTTCTAGGTGCCTGTGTATCTGTGTGATCATAACACAAAATTATAATATTTTCGCATTTTTTGCCTCATTGAGTTATACTTCGGTTTTGAGTACCCCCAAGCACATTGACTAGAAGATTATTGTATGATCAGAGTGTTTCTTATGATTCTCTTGTGGGTTTTAGTATTATTTTTTACTGATATTAAAAAATGCCGTAGAACTTGAAACAAAAATAATCAAAATACTTATTTCTCCTTTGTGTGGTTGGATCTGCGACCGGGGCTAGCTGCCCCCAGACCCCTTTGTCAGGGCTAGGCAGTCGACCCAGGATTCAGCCTGCAGCCACGAGTTCCGCCCCTTCGGTTCCGCAGCCGCCGCTGCTGGGGCTTCGCGCAAGCGGGTAGCTGCACGCGCTCCTCAGGGCAGGGGAGGAGGTGGTGAAAGCCCAAAGTCCCCGGAGACGAAGAACGAACGAGGAGGGGTATCCTTCCTTGGACCACAGCAGGTTTTATTAGCCGGATCGGGGCGGAAGCGATAACTCCCGGAGAGGCCCCCGCTGAGGGTTTTAAGGTGAGGAAAACCGGGTGGAGTTTAGGGCGAGAATCAATAGGAAGGGGGGAACTGGGAGGAACCAGGGGACAATCAACCAACGGGGTGATAACAAGGGGGAGACCATCAGCATGCACCTATGGGGTGCCGAGCGGCTTGGAGGGTTCTGGAAGAAGAGGCATGGCTAGCTTTGGGGGGGGCGCGAGGCTTAAACTCGGGAACTGCCCAGAGACCCACCCTCCGATTCTGATTCGTCAATCCAGGGGAGAGCCCTGTCGGGATTGACAAGAGGGGGTCTCTGGGGCGACCAGGAGGATGCCCTGTAAGAGCACACCCCAACATGTGGTTGTTTACCTCTTCTGGTTTTCTTTTTGCTACCTCATTGAAAAACTTTAACACATGCTGGACTGATAGTCTTATAAACTGCAAATTAATCCTGTCATCTGTGTCTCCAGTGAGAAGAGATGATCTGGAAGTGGTCCTGGATGTCAGTGAAGTCTACAAATCTGTGATAGCACTGCCAAGATTGTAAGCAAAGTAACTAGTTACTGCCATTAAAAAAAAAGATAAGGCAGCTAAAGGTGTCCTGTAACCTGGATTGCCCAGTTCATCTCAGCCAAAAAAAGAGTGTTCTTTGGTCAGTATCTTTCAGCACCAAAACAGTAAGACAAAAATAATGACCGATCTTGTTTCAGATTTTCATGTTGCAGGTTTTTTAATTTTCTTCTTTCACCTTTGCATTCCAAAGGTAGTAAACTGCTTCAGTTTCTTATATTTAGAAAGATATGATCCTAGACATCCTCTGTGTAGTTTGTCACAAATGATAGTTATCGTTATTTACACGTACATCCGTCATGCCAGCCCCCAGTTCTACGCTGAAGTTTTATTGCCACTCTGAGCAATTACTTTTAGATGCACCTGACCTCTCTAACACTTTGAGATATAAGAAATATGTATAGACAATATTCAATTAAACCTATATTTCATGCTTTGCTAGTTTTTAGGGCACCCATATGCCTTAGGTACATCTGGATTCTTACATATTAATGAACTATTAGCTAAAAACCTGAAAATATCTGTCCATTAAACAACAAACCGCAATAAGACCCAACAAGTTCAGCTATCCAAGAGGCAAGAGGCAGTCAGGAGTAAGTTGGGCCAACATGCAAAGCTTCTATGCCTGATAGTGCTGGTGATTTCCATGATCTTTATGTTACCTTTATGTCATAGTCTAAAACTATTTAGCCTCACCAGTTCTGAAGAAAAGAAGTACTGGTTCCACGGGGAAGAATAATAATTTTTTTTAAAGGTCAGAGAGGATCATAACCCAGGAGTTTATAGGCCCAGGGCTAAGATACATGTGAAGGACACAGAACGTTGAAATCATAACAGTGGTCTAAATAAGACTGAACATTAAATCAAAACAATTATAACATCTTGAGTGAGATCCCTAGTGTTTGACCATTCCTGTGTCTCTGTCTCCATTAAAAAGACTGTAAGTATCTTTGAAATGTCTTGGCTTGATAAAAATGGGAATAAGGATTTTTCTGCTTTTATTTACAGATATTAGTCAAACAGGAAAATTGATCTCATTCAGGTTTAGTGCTACACTCTGCCAAAATAATTGTATGAAATCTCCAAATTCTATTGTGATACAGATAAAGTATGATAATAATAGCAATAATACTAACAATGAATTGTATTATTTTTATGCACAGAAACAGGGTAATTCTTCCTTGCCTTTAACACATTTCCAAATTTAATGTTCATTGTAAATGTAAAAATCTTCACATATTTACTGCTAGGATCAAAGCCTATTCAGAAATAATTTGAAAATCAAATAGATGCCTATGTCAGCCATCTACAGGTTAATAATATTTTTCTTTAGACCAATGTCCTGATTTCAGTCTTTGTTACAGTTATTGCAAAGCATATTTTCTTTTGCTTTCAGAGCAATTTCTTTTTTTTTTTTTTAATAAAAGGCAGGCTGGATACTGAATAGGAACAGTTACTTCAATATTTTAAAATGGAAAATAGGAAGACTTGGGGAACTACAGGCCACTCAGTCCCACCTCAGAGGTCACCAAGATCATGGAGCAGATCCTCCTGGAAACTCTGCTGAGAGACATGGAAAATAAGGAAGTGTTTGGTGACAGTCAAAACAACTTCAGTAAGGGCAAGTCGTGCCTCACATATTGTGGCCTTCTACAATGGAGTTACACCATTGGTGGATAAGGGAAGAGCAACCGATGTTATCTCCCTGGACTTGTGCAAAGCATTTGACAAAATTCCTCATGACATCCTTGCCCTTAAATTGGAGCGACATAGATTTTATAGATGGATGATTTTGTAGATAAAGAATTGGCTAGATGGTTGAGTTGTGGTCAATGGAGATGAGTGATGAGTGGCGTTCCTTAGGGGTTGGGACTGGGACCAGTGCTGCTAAACGTCTTAGTCAGCAACATGGACTGTGGGATTGAGTGCACCCTCAGCAAGTTTGCAAACACCAAACTGTGTGGTGCACTCAACATACTGAAGGGAAAGGATGACATCCAAAGGGACCTTGACAGGCTTGGGAGGTGGGTCTGTGTAAAACTCATGAAGTTCAACAAGGCCAAGTGCAAGGTCCTGCAGCTGGGTCAGGGTAACTTGAAGCACAAATACAAGTTGGGTAGATAATAGATTGAGAGCAGCCCTGAGGAAAAGGACCTGGGGGTTGACATGGCACAGCAATGTGAGCTTGTCCCTTTCAACCCAAATTATTCTATTATTCTATGATAATATGAGTAAGTGAAGAATAAAATTTTTCTACATTTCCAATGCCAATGGGAAAAAAAGTTTATCGGAATTTGCTTTATTTAATCTTACACATTGTTTCTTCCTTCACTCTTCATCTACTTTAAGAATACACTGATGATGCAGATTTAGGAACTTTTCCACATATTCTCCCTATGCTACCTTACCAATCAGTTACTGGAGTGGATAAAAATTTTATTCTCTGGGATTGATGAGGACAGGAGTAATTTGGTCACTGAAACTCTTCCTTTTTTATTCATGCTTTTTCGCTCTCCTTATCTTACTTATTAAGAATGATTTTGACACAAGAGATAATGAATCCGTCCCTGCTACATTATTAATTTTGAATTAGATATTAAGCAACAGTTCTTCTGAAGGAAGAAGAACATATAATTCTTACTAGTGGATGGCATTAATTCTTATTATGTATATATTTAAAAATAGATGGACTTTATCAGCTCCAGTATTGATATGATATACTTACACATGCTCACATGTATATGTCTCCTATTGCTAGAGAAACCTTTAAGTAATAATCTTGCTTCAGCAGTTTCCATCAAGTTTTCCGTCTCCTAGCTCTGGATTTCGCCAGCCTAGCAATTCAGTTTAATGATCTTTTATTACCAACTTTTGGTGCCCCAAACATTTGATATAAATTAGAGTCAATGTAGTAAAGATCAATAACCAAAGCTGGATAAAAAATACATTTTTAAAATACGCTCTCACTTAACAGCTGCTTTTGGCTATAGGGACCCACTAGCTCTTACGATAATTTTTCTAAGCCTTTCACTTTTTTAAGGTGTTCATTACTTTATTTAACAACAAGATGTGACTGCAGTATGCATAGTCCACCTCAAAGCAAATTACTGGAAGTTTTATTAGATAAATTTACGACTTTCTCACAGATATGACTGATAAATGGATCATCTCTTCAAAAAGAAGTAACTTCAAAAGCTGAAAAGAATAGCAGATGAAAAAAAGGTCATTTCATTTGACTTCTCTCAGCAGAAAAACAACCTGTAATGTTTGCTTGAAGCAGTTCTTTACAATTACCTTTGAAACACAGAACAAGAATATAAATGCATAGATTAGCTTCTTTACTACCCCCCAAGCCCCTTCACTCCAATTTAAAGATTTTAAAAGGTGTTTAAAATGTGCAAGAACAAAATTTTTCACTTTGATGGGCTGGCAGTATTCTCCTAGGATTCAAAACATGATGGCTAAGTTCACCTGGGAGTAGAGTTTTCCCCCTTAGTAGCATGTGGTGACAGAGATGTACACTAGCAATGGTTTATGTGGACCACAGAGTTTACCCTTAGGATAACACGGAGGAGACGTGTGTGACAAGTACTGACATCTCACTTGGTTATGTGATACTCAGATGTGCAGAGAATTCTGACTCCCTTCTGTAAATGCCATATAATTTTCATATCTGCTCCCCTTACCTCCAAACTTTTCCTCATATTTCTCCCATTCAGTTAGAAGTTGTCTTCCCCAGTGCAGCTCTTTTGCAGCTCTTCAAAGAAGAGACAGTTTTGTCACAAACAAGATGTGCCTCTGCTCCTTTGAAGACCCTCAACTATTTGTCTACTCCTTAATAACACTGATAGCAACAAAAAAATTCCAACTCAATATTTTTCATATCATTAAAGTCAATGGGATTACATGTGAATGTTTATTAGCTTAGTACTTTGCAGCCTAAAGAACTGCACTTCACTTTTTTGGTGTTTTTTTTAGTCTGTTTGTTTGTTTGTTGGTTGGGATTTTTTTGTGGGGGGAGTGATATTATGGTTTCATTTGAATTTTCTGTGGTTTTTTGTATGTTTGTTTCTTTCTTTCATAGTTTTAATTTTTTTTTTCTTTTTCCCAAAAACAGCAAATCATTGCTTCTAAAGGATATTGATAACATGAGACTTCTGCAGGTCCAGAACTCCAAACTCAGGGAATTAGGATGGGGGTTTCAGCACCATGAAATTGAACCAATTTAGCTCACCATCCTTAATAGAAGATTCCTGTAAAGCTTAGTGGACTTCTTGTTTCCATATGAAAAAAGAACATCTTTAGACTTGACTGTTAGCTCTAAGTGATTTTCCTCTTTTTACTTCTGACTTGGGGTGCTAAGAAGACACTATTGAATGAATTTCTAAATATTCTTAATTACTAATTCCTTGTGGAGATAGAAGTAGGTACTTTCCCTTTCTCTGGTGTAACCTGCTTACATTTTAGATCTCACAAATCTTAGGATTATGTAGGGATACTAAGGACCATTAAGCTGAATTAAACCAGCCCAGGTTTGACTTCATACAAATGGTGGTAAAACGGCACAATCCCTTTATTTATGTTTGCTGCTTGAATACATTCAGCTGAAGAAAATGGGAAAATTTTGAAATGTGTACCAAAATAAATTCATTTCCCCACATAATTCTGTAGTTAATCCATGTTGTGGGTTGGTTTGTTTTTCTTCTCAGAATAAACTGAGTAAGGAGAGAAAGAAAATATTTCCCAAAAGAAAGATTTAGGATTTTCAGTTTACAGTTTTATATTAGCAACCCTGAGCTTTTCTCTGATAATTTAAGTTAGATCAAGGTATACAAGACTGGGCTGGCACAATCTCATAAATCATCTCTCATTTAAATCAACAACTAGGGTTTTTTCCTTATATAATTAATGTTTTATAATCAAATAAGTTTTACAGCTGATGGGTTAAAATGAGTAAACTCCTAGCAGCTATGCCATATTCTTTTCAGCACAGAAACACACTAAAATTATAACTCAAGACTGCCTGTAAGTAGTTATTCCATTAATGACTTTAAAAACAGATGATTAACAAATTGTATACTACATAAAAAGAAGATACATTATTTTTTAAAATGGCTACTATGCAGTTCTGAAAAGCTGATTAATACATGTTGGATTTATTTCATTAATATTCAAACAATTCTCCAAAAGCCATAATCTAATACATAGCCCAAATCCATAAGCACATATATATATATTGTGCAATCCGTCATGATCCAGATGTATACTACATAAACTCCCACATTCTAGAAATTTTTTGTGGGTGGTTATGCAATCCAGCCACTGCTCAAAGAAAAGATACACAATAAATTAGCCAAATTTTGCAAGAATATCAGACAACCCTCTGAGTTTAAGTACATTTCTGTTTCTTTTGTTGCAAAGAGAAATTCGTCCTGGTCACTTCTGATTACTATAACGGAGTTTTTAATTTTCTGACTTCTGTCCGTGCAGCCCTTCACTTGGTCCAGATAGTCTTTGTTTGGGTTACTTTATTCCCTCTTTCGACAGCTGTCATTGGCTGATGTACCCAGTTTCTCACTGTGTGCATTATGTAGTGTCTTTAGTTAGGAAAACCTTGTTGGCATTTACAAAGTCATCCTGAGCTCAAGACAGCTTAGAATTTAGTAAAAGTAAGTGTCCATTCAAAGCAGCCAACACAAATCACTATATTGTTTGCTTGTTTTAATAAAAGTTACAGTTGAAGAAATAAAAGTAAAGTAGTATTAAGACAGAATTGTCAAAAGTCCTCAATTTCTCTGTCCATCAGACCACTTTTGTATATTTGACACTATCATGAAAAGATTTTTGTCTTTCTGCATTCCTTGTTTCAGAGGTTACATCTCAAGCGAGAACTCTTGTATTTTAGCATCTAGGTTTTACATATATTGCTTTTGAAGTACTTCAGAGGGTCTGGACAGTTTAAATCCTATTGAACTTGATTCTTTTTTACTAGAAGATATAGAATGGCCACTATTTTTCACTGAAGTAGGCATGTCCTAATATCTGTGAAGACGGAATTGTCTCTTTTTTAATACTAGATATCAATGCTTGGACTTGAGTGGCCAATTTATAACTATTTAACTCAAGACAGGGAAAAAAAAACGAAGTCTGTCTTTACTGGCTCAGATGCAATTACACACTCTAGCTGTTCGACCCTTTGCAGCTGAGGGCTGCATAGTTCAGTTATTATTGCTAGCTGTGATGCTCATATAAACATTTGGAGGAATGTTTTGTTCAGCTCTTCTGGCTGAAAATGAATCCCTTTCCTTATAGGACTGTTCTCAGGCAACTCAGCTATCTCTGAACTAAACTGCTACACATGTGCAGAAATGCTGGCATAAGGGAGGGACAAATGTATTCACCGTGATTGGAACAAATGTAAGTGTTGAAGTAGGACCAAGGGAATTCCGATTAGGTTTGGCTGAAGATGTGAAAGCATATCCTCATAATGCATCTGTCAGTATTAAGCACCTCCTTTACTGAATCTTGCCTTCTGTATTAGTTTGTACATTTCTTAAATGTTTAATAAAAAGCTGAGTAAAATACATTTTGGTCACTAATAAGACTTATTTGATTGAGATTTACACCACTTGCAGTTCGCAATGTGCTTGCTGTGACTGATCATTTGCTGCCTTTCTTTTAAGGGTACTGCATACAGCACAAAGCAGTTCACTTGTAGAGAGAAATCAAAGCAAAGCACTTGCCCTACAGAGATTTTATTAATTTAATTTCAATCTTTCCTTAATGCAGAATGAATAGACAAAAGCTAAGACAAAAATACAATCTAAGACTTGCAGCCAAGGACCCAACATAATATTTACTGACAGCTTGATCCTCTACTAGAATTAGTGACTAGAGTTAGAAATTTAGTCATCAGTCTTGTTGCCTGGATCATTCAGACAAGTCAGGCTCATCTCTCAAGACTGTAATGTCTGAACAGTTAGGATTGTTGAGACCTTTTTCTGAGTCTTTCATCTTACTTGTTTTAACATATAGGTAAACCTTGTCTCAACAGATGCAATAATTTTTGAGATAACTTTAGGAATAAAAAAATTCTGAAGAACCTAAAAACTTTGAAGTGTACAGGAACAAACATTTTAAATGTCTGCATGAATAGAAATGACTGATTGTCTCTTCAACATTTTGCCAGTATGAAAAAATGTATTTTCAAATGGTTTCAAATTCTATTTGTAAATAAGGACAGAAAATGAAGAATTTAAACAAAATTAGATGTGGGTTTTTTTGGTTTGGGGTTTTGGGGTTTTTTTGGTAGAGAAAGAATACATAAAGAGAGGACAGGATCATAAAGCGACTGAACAAGACAGCAAATATAATAGGACTGACACTGGAAAGAGATACCAGTAAATTAGCTGAATAGAGAGGCAACAGAGGTCAGGGACCCACGACAGAATTCAGATTTTTCTTACTAACTCTGGACATGTTTCTCATCACCTATTTTTTCAATGTTTAAGTCCTGGGAATAAAACTTAAAATAAGGATATACAATTTACAATTTCCTGTCATTGCTGCTAGTTTCCTTAGGGATTCTGAACAAGACCATCATCTGTAGGCCTCAGCTCATATTCTGTAAATCAGGCACTTTTACATAGCACTTCTCACCAGCAGCATCATAAGTTATTGTAAGAAGCCTAAAAAATATTCCAGAAAGTGTAAGTAAATTCAAAAATACCAGCAAAGACATCTGAAATAATTTTGGAGTTAATCAAATAACAAATTTGCAGTTTTTTAGCCAGTATGTGATACTGTCCTCCCCACACATGAACTGTGACTGTTTTCTTTTAGTAAAAATAGCTCTAAACAAGTTCTGTAATTCTTCTACTCATTACAAAAAAGACAGCCAGTCCCCATCTGCAGGCTGTGTCTGATTCCTTACTACAATCCATTTGTATTATTTTTAGTAAAACTTTAGAGGTTTTCTGCCCATTAGAGTCACCAGTTTTTTTTTTTGGGGGGGGGGGGTGTTTGTTTNTTTTGTCCCCTTCTGGGCGCCAGTTTTTTGTTTTTGGGGGGGGGGGGTTTGTTTTGCACTTTTTTTCCCATAATGGCACCCTAGAGTCAACAGTGCCTGAGAGATACAACAATCACTCACTGTTGAATACTATTCAACATATGATTGAAATAATCAGCTAGGTATGAGAAATACATGTAAAAGACAAAGGAAAGTGAATGACTGAAAACAAGAAAATAGTATAAACAGATATAGAGGTCATGCTAGAAAAAGAAGCAAGGGTTAGTCTGGAAAAAAATCTGCACAGATTGGGGAATTAGAATAAGTGTAAAAGAATTGACGTGTACTAGTGAGTACAAGCAAAGATGAAGCAATCATAATGAAAGGGGGTTTGTGTGTACAGACCAAACATAGTCCCATATTGTAATTCACTTGATCCCAGACAGAAACTCAGTGTTTTCTGACAATAATATTTCTGTGTCCATCACTCTGATATTTGAACAACCAAAGAGAAAAGTCAAGTTCAAACATTCTTGACTCAAAAGAAAATTGGGCCTACTACGATTAATCTTCTACTGTATTTATATTTCATTAAAATATGATGTCTGTTTAGCAGGTAGACTAGGAGTTTAGTGGAAAGCTAGAGATACAGTTCAGTTAAACACTGTCATTATGCTGAGTGTTTAATGGTTTTTAAGCTTACTCCTACTGATCTTTACACACCTTTACTTTGGTATGAATTTACTCTTAACTCATCCAATTCATATTAAGATTTTTCATAAATCAGTCTATTAGCCCAGATTTTTTATGTGCATTTTATATTTAGGTTATGGCTTTT
>VZTE01000550.1:157368-192466 GCA_013397775.1 Eulacestoma nigropectus
GTTGTTTGTGGGGGGGGGGGGGGGGAGGGGGGAGTGTTGGGGCAGGATAATGTACCTATACAAAGTAATTAAAGTATTTTCTCTAGAAACCTTGAATTTTCCAGGGCCTATATGTTTGATATTCACAAGCAGAGTAGTTGTCAAGTGTGGAATATTACCCCTTCTTAAGACCAAAGCAGCATTCTGTAAAACATATGATGAAGTTTTTCGATGAAACACGTATTCATCAATGTAAGGCGAGTATTGCAATATCCAGATCAAGCATTTCTGGCCCCAAAAGATGACATAATTTATCCTTCACAAGGACTAATTATAAATAATTACATATATATGTGTTAATAGCACAATTCTTATTAATTTTAACTCATTAATACAAACTAGAGAGGGAGATCCTAAAGAAGCTGCAAAAATATCAGCCATTAAACTACTTACTACCAGGCAACTTCTTCCCCCTTATTCTGTCATAACTGACAAATTGTACTTTTAATAAGAGATCTGTGTAACATTTGTGTCTAAGTTAAGCATAATCTCCGAGTGTCATGAATTTGGAAAAAAAAAAAAAGCATTGCAAACAGTCAGTTTGAAGAACTCTGTGTCATATTTACGTCCTGGTATGTGCATCTTCTATTTTCACTATTTCCATAGTTAGCGTATGTATTTATTTATTATTGTACCATATTGAAACTGAACTGAATCAGTAGGGGGAGCTTTAAGACCCATGAGCCAAAATTGTGCTTTTGTTCAGCCACTAAAGACCTAATGTGCCTAAGGGCTTCAATGTTAAACATACTGCTCTGCTCAATGAATAGTGGCACAGAGATTTCTATAAATGTGAGTTTGTTTCCAAAGCACTTGTAGGGGGCCTATAATCACCTTGTCCTTTGTAACATTGATTTTTAATATATATGACTAGGCCAGGATATTTTATAACCCAAATGAAAAGCTCCTGGAAGCAAATAGCACAAAGTACTGAAAGTGTATAGTTTATATATCCAGAAATAGAAAATCATTTGTTTAAATAAACTCAAGCTGGGCAGAGTAATTGATGGCTTCTTTACCCCCTGAAGTGCCATGAAATGAGTGTGTCCTTATATAGTAATTAAAATGTGCCAACAACTATTTTATTGTCTCCAATGGAATTGTCAAGCATTGTTCCAAAAACAAACCAGAGGAGAAGCTGCTAAACATGGTATTATCTGCCATTGTAGTGTGTTGGCTTGTATTAAAAAAAGACCAGCTGTCACCTCATACATATGCCTCTACTAATAGTGAGGATCCTGACAATCTCCGTTCCTTTCTTTTACTTTAAGTAAAAGGTAACTTTAAATAAAAATCTGTTCTGCTACATTATTCTTCTTTACATTTACAAGATGCACAAGAGTCAGCATCTTTGTATTCTGTGGACAATGTTTTATTTATTAAAAAGGAAAATTATAACATAAATTTAAATAAGTGTTCTGGTTCAGTCTTGCTTTGGAAAGAAAGGTTTAGGTACCTGAGGAAGGGAAAAAATTGTGTTAGATCACTTAGGTGATAATTCCCTTTCTTTTTTCCTTCCTATGAAATATCAATCATATAGATGTCATCATTAGATGTCTGGATTGAAAAGTTATTATATTCTTTAAAAAGAGATTCTATTTCCCAGTATTGTTTCCAAGCTGAATTGTTTTGTTTATATTAAATTTGTACAACACCAACAATCCAATTACTGTTATATACTGATGAGGATTTTTGTCACATTTGCTAACTTTAAGCCTACTGCAGTCCAATGGAACATCCACTCTTGCTTGTGATGAGCGACCTATGTCACTGTGTTGTAGCTAAACGCAGATAAGTACTAAAAAAGGATACTGAAACCCTTGTTACTCCACTTTCACCTGACATATCCTTAGATTTCTGGGAACTCGGTGATAAAGTCATGAGAAATCACTTGGAGCCAAAATATGAAATCTATTTTGAGAGTCTGTTAAGTAACTCAAGACACACATTGAAAACAGAAGCATGACAGTCTAAAAACTCAGGATTTTTCTAATCAAAACCCTATTGATTTGAACACAGCAGAGAGAAGGATGATTTTATCTTAATGTAGTTTAATTATATTGCAGCCTCATTAACTTTTTATAATTATATATATCCAAGCATAATTCAGCCAGTGTGAGCCAAACTTGTCTTAATAAACATTCTCTCAGGAAAGCTAAGTTCACAAATAATTTGCCTTTATGCCACCCTGCAGTAATCCTGCCTCACCGAGCCTGAAGAGAGGGAATGGGAGGCTGCCCTCCTAACTGCATGTGCCAAAACTCTTGGCTTCTCTTATTCTTTATTCTCATTTCATTTTAATTGGGATGTACAAATTCTTCTAAAGTATTCTGTAGATGTCCATAAGGTTGAAACAATGTCAAAGTGTAGTCATACATGTAGGTCTCTCAGTCCCACATTTGTGTCAGATGTGGGGGAAGAAAGAAACTTCCCCCATTGCTTTGCATCATTTTGTATCTGAAATAGCTTGTGCTAATCAGGAATGAGGAACTGAAAAGGAATAATTTTGAAAGCAAGCCTAATTCGGCAACAGAATATGTCTTTTTCACCCTTTAGAAGAACAGAACAAATACATAAAGCAACAGCAGCGCTGTTATCACAGCTGCCTTTCCTATCTCTGCCTAAACTGATGCACTGCAGCTTCCATATAAGACACTTAGAAAAAAATGATAAAGAGCTAAATTAAACTGTGACAATTGTCATTTTGCGAAATGGCTTTCTGAGATCTGAGATTTTTCACCTTCCTTTTGTCCTTTCTATGAAACTGCTTGCTGCAGCACCAAGTCCCAGCTCTTGTAAGTGGCACTAACCTGGCTAGAGCCAGCATGCTCAGCACACACTGTAGCCTTAGACCTAGGGTAGCAAAAAACCTCCCTTTGCCTTTTCTTCTACAATATACCTCAACACAACCTGTTGTTATATTTCAATTTAATTTTTAATTTCATTTCTAACTGCTATCCTTACCAGTTTTCCGAAGTTTTCAAAAATAACTGAAAAGCAAAACTTTCCTAGTGCTATCTTTTCTTTTTCCACACTACTTTTCCTCTTTTCTTCTTTTCTCTCTTTGTCTACATTCCATTTATTTCAAAAGTGTTAGCATTATTTGTCTAAGAGTTCTTTTTATTGTTTACTATTCTTGTATCAAGTTTAAGTGGTGGGGAGGAGGCTGTTGGTGTGCTGTGTGCTGCAGGGCAGCCTCTTTGAGGAGACACCAGGGATTGCCCTGTGCTGGACACAGCTGGTTCCAGCCACTTCCAGCCAGCTCCAGCAAACCCACTGCAGGGTGCAGCTGAGCCCCTCAGCTGAGCTGGTGATGCCTCTGTGAATATGTGTTTAAGAAAGGCCAAAAAATGCCAGAATCAGGTGGAAGAGACAGAAGGGGATGAAGCAGAGGCAACGCCTCAATCAGAGGAGGAGGGGGAAGAGGTGCTCCAGGTGCCTGAGCAGGTATTCTCCCCAGAGTCCTTGAAGATGACCATAGTAAAGAAAGCTGCCGCTGCAGTCCAAGGAGGACTATGCTGGAGCAGATATTCATACTCTGGAGGGTCCCACACTGGAACAGGTAGATGTGCCCTGAAGGAAGCTGCAGCCCATGGAAAGCTCACATGCTCTTGCAGGCACTGGAACCTGTGGAGGACCTGTGCTAAAGCAGTCAACTTCTGATGGACTGTGGGAAAAACCCACACTGGAGCAGTTTGTGAAGGACTGTATCCCATGGGAAGGAACCCACAATGCAGCAGGCAAAGACTGTGAGAAGGACGAACAGCAGCAGCAAAGATTAATTTTTATGAACTGGCTGCAAACCAAATTCCCCATCCCTCTGCACCATTTGGGAGGAAGGAGGTAGAAGACACAGGAGTGAAGTTCAGTCTGGGAAGAAGGCAGGAAGGGGGAAATATTTTTTTGTTTTTGTCTTTTGCTTCTCATCAGCCAAGTCTGGTTTTAATTGGCAATAAACTAGACCAATCTCCCCATAGTTTACTCTTTAGCTTGACTCACAATCTTTTTTATCTTCTTTTTCCCCCTGTCCACTTGAGGAAAAGGAGAGATCACTGGGTGGGTAACTGGCAGCCTGCCAAGGTCAGCCCACTACATACAAGGTTGTGATTCTGTATCCAAAAGTGCAGAGGGGAAAAAGGTATTTAAGAGCCTGACATTACAACGTCCATTCTGTGTCTTGGAGCGACTGCTATTACAATGCACATTGCTCCTGTTTTCAGGAGCAAAGTTGTAAGCAAGAGCTAGCACCATTGCCAGATGACTGTTTCTGCTGCCGCTGTGCTTTTCTCATTTTTTGTATTTCTTTTTAAAGTTTTCTTATGTGTTGACTTCCAGGAGAACCTGGTCAGCCTTCTTCCTAAAAAAAAGTTACTGGTATCACACTTATACCTATTTCTTTGTTTGTTTTCTTGTTTTTTATTTAAGCAAACATTGCATGGCTTAAAATGTCATTACTACGAAAGATAAAGAATTTTCTGATTTTGAAAAAATTATTTGAAACCCTTAGAACACTGAAAAATGTGAATTTTTGCTGTATACACAGTTATTACATAACTTTTTTTGCCCCCTTCTCTGTTAAAGGAAAGCGTTTCCTGAACACCTGACTGAATTTATTTAAATTAACAAAACATAAAAAGGGAAAAATCAAAAGAAAGATTAAAATCTTTTGTTATTGTGCTGAGTGCAACATACAGTCACTAGAAATAAAATCATTCTGAACAATACACTAGAAACAAGAGCCAAATCCAGAACAGAGCAGGGAAAGCAACAATCCTTGATTATCAGCATTATGAAAAAACTAGCCAAAGCAACAGTTAAAGACATGTAGATGATGTGTGCTTCAGTATGTTAGTGAAAATTAATTTCTCTAAGATACAGTAAAATGGAGTTAGCATGGTTATATGCTGGAATATAGCATTTTTCACTTTTGTTCCTAAAACCAATATAGTTAAAGTAATGCCATGCCAACTCTGATGAACCGTGCTGCACCTAGTGCTGGAGTTAGCACAGTCTGTGCTGGCTTAAATATCATTGTATTTCTCTACACTGCACTTTCTTTTTCTTTACTAAGGAAGTTAAACTACTTCAAGAATAAAGACAGCAGAAAATAAAGTTACATGCACATAAAAATATGCAAGTCAGCTTGAGAAAATAATAGCAAAGAAATTAAAATTTATCTCCTTGGTGATAGTAATTGTAAGAATGCATGCAAAATATTCACCTTTTGAGCCAGTTTATCTTCCACTGTTATGGTATAGGGTTGAGTCCAGGAATGCATATAGATCCATTTATACTCTGGCTCAAGCCTGATTCAGAAAATCACTTTGATGAAATCCTTGAAACAAAGCAAAGAGTCCTGCAATCCCAGGTCTGAAGTTCTCCAGAATCCTCAGGGTCAGGCTGCAGACTACTTTGTTTTGGAGCAGCATGAATGAATTGTCCTAAGGGGCTCATTGACTTCAAAGAATTGTCATTTTTGAGACGTTAGAGGTGATTCTGCATTTTTCTTTTTGTTACTCATCTATTGTCATGATCCTTCAGCCTCAGGAAAAAAAAAACTGCATCATCTCAAACTTCTGGATTGTAAAACGATGACAATAGAAGTAACAAAAAAAAAAAAAAGAAAAAAGTGCAAAGGGCCCACAGTATTTAAAAGATTCTATAAAGCACTATTATATTATTAGTGTTGGATTAACCTTGCCCAACTGCTAGATGCCCATCCAGCTGCTCTGTCAGTCCTCTTCCTTAAGAGCCTGGGGGAGAAAATAAGGTAAAAAGCTTGTGGGTTTGAGAAAGCTCACTTACCAATTACCATTACTGACAAAAGAAACACAGCTTGGAGAAAAGTAGTTTAATTTATTACAATAAAAAATACATTTGGAGAAAAAAACACTAAAACAATGCCTTTCCTTCACACCCCTCCTTTATTCCACAATCCATCTTCACTCTTTCCTTCCCAATACCACTCCCTCTTCCCCCCAGATGGTGCAGGAGGATGGGGAATAGGAGGTTGAAATAAGTAGGTAACAGTTCCTATTTGCCACTCCATTCTCATGCTTTCCTCCTGGCCCCATATGGGTCCTTTCCATGGCTGTAGTGCTCCAGAAACAGCACCCACTCCCATGGATCTCTCCACAGTCAGCAGGAATCCGTTCTCAACCATGGCTGCTTCCAAGGGCTGCAGGGGGAGTCTGCTCTAGTGCCTGCGCTTCCTTCCCCCTCTGTTTCTCACTATTCCCTCTCCAACATCCAGTTCCAGAATGATGCAGACAGACTGCAGACGTTCTGGAGAGGGCCAGAGTGATGATAAAGTTCTCTTCTCCATGGAGAGAAGGCTCAGGGGAACCTGATCACAGTATTCCACTACATAAAGGGTGGCTGCAAAGATGACAGAAGCTCTCTGTTCACAAGGACTCACATGGAGAGGGAACAGATACAAATTGGACCAGGAGAGATTTCAACTCAAGAAAGAAATTTTTTACAGTGGAAACAATCATTCATTGGAACAACATCCTTAGAGATGTGGTAGAGCCCCCATTGCTGGAGGATTTAGAGAGAGAATTGGACACGGTGCTAGATAATCTCATCCAGGCTCTCCTTCCCACAAAAGAGTGGACCAGGTGATCTTTCAAGGTCACTTCCTGGGACATTATATGATGGTTGATCCCTATAAAACAAGTGATCACCAGCTGATAGTCAATATATCTCAAAATTTCTCACTATACCCCTTTAATAATTATGTATTTGGATAGCTACTGTTCTTCTGTGGTAGTCATTTAGTTATCCCCACCAGAATCAACGGAGACTGGTCTGTTACATTTACAACTTTTTGATTTAGAAAACTATAAATTAGGTGTTGCATAGACTATGTTATTTATTTTATTTAGTTTTTTAATTTTATTTTATTTTAGGGGAGTTATACTTGGTGACAACAAACTGATGCATAGGCACGGTGTCTGCAATTTAAGTAGTATTTTCAGCAAATATTTGAAGAAATAGCATTACATTTGTCATCACAGGCGATACTACAGGAATATGGAGAAGACACCCATTTCACGGATATTAAAGGGAATGTAAAATAAGAACCTCACAGTAGCATATGTAGTGAGGCTGGATGAGTGGGTGGAATTAAATTTATTTTAAAAAGTTTTGATGGAGAGTGAACTGGGCAAGCAACCCTACAAAATATGTTAGAGAATATTAAAATTTTCACCCAAAACTCAAGTTCAGATTCGAATACCAGAAGAAAGCTGAAGTCATACTTTTTAAGGTACTGCTTGAGATACAGGTTTTAAGAAAGCAATCACTGTATTTGAAAGAGAAAACACTAAATTTTTCCTAATCTTTGTCAAAGTGAATATAATTATTTTTGTTTATAGTAGAGTTTAATTTTTGCATTATCTTGGCTGGATTTTTTCCCAAGGTAGCTGAAACGGACAGAGTCCCCCTGCACCTCCAATAATAAAATATATTGTCTTAGTAACATGCTTTCTAGGTTACAATGAACTTGATATTACATGCAGAAGATCAGTAACATTCATTAAATACCTTTCTTCAGTGGAACTAACATACCCTAAACCACAAATTAACACCGCAGACAAATGAAAAAAGTTGTGACAGTCTCCAAGAAAAGTTTGGTTTGGAATACAATTTGAAACACACTACTTGAATTTAAACTCTAGATCAAGTGCTATATATCAGTCCTTTCACTTAGGATTAGCTGAACTATATGCAGGTCAGAAGACCATCTAAATAAGCTGCTTAAAAGTGGTTTTGGAGCATGAGAGCAGAAAAGTTTGATTTATCTGCATTTATCTGCATTTGATTTACCTGCCATCAGAGGAGAAAAATAGAGCTATCCTTATGACACTTCACTGATAATGATAGGACTCTCTTCTGATGGTCTTCATTTGCTGCATTAGATATGAATCAGTGACAACTCTAAATGAACTTATGTTCTACAGAAAGAAACTCTGTTGGCCGTTTATCTTGCAGAAATCTTTGAGGGTTCATACCACTTCATAGTCCATATGCACTAGACACTGTCTGCATATAAATCAGTCAATGTTTCTTCATCAAGAATAGAATAACTTTATTTCCAGATGAAACTCACATTGAAAGACAAAGTATTTTTTTTCTTTCTTCTCTCACTTAGTACAAGGCAAGATGGCTGAATTTAGTCTGGAGTCTACAAAACATCTCTATAGCAAGAAAGGAAAATCCCATTACTCATGGTTAAAATACTGATTTAAAACCTGTATATGAATGCTGTTAGTTTTTTTGTGATGCTACAGATTTTGTCAACTAAGCACAATGATGGAAATAAGAGACAAGCATTACATTCTTTTTCCTCTGGGACAAATAGCCCACTTCATACTATAGAAATGACTGAATATTACTAATGTCTAACGTCATGAACAGTCATGTATGAAGATATATTTTTATTATTTTGGTAGTAAAGTATATTAAAGCAGATGTAGAGGTTT
Organism: Eulacestoma nigropectus; assembly: GCA_013397775.1. Classification (NCBI taxonomy): domain Eukaryota; kingdom Metazoa; phylum Chordata; class Aves; order Passeriformes; genus Eulacestoma; species Eulacestoma nigropectus. The sequence continues at coordinate 165,894 of VZTE01000550.1, forward strand.
CTCAATTTGTGGACTGCAATTATTATCCTCATGAACCTTTAATCCTAACTATGCCAATAAACAACACGGATACCTAAAAAATAAAGATTTGCTATCCATAATAAATTGATAACTCAGAATATAAATGTTAAAAGATCTTCCAGACTGGCAGCAGATGTGAAGGTCTTAATGCTCATAAGGACAAGTATTACATTATTCTCTGAGCTGTTTTTCTTTCGCGGCACAAGGAAAGTTTTTTCTACTGCTTACAGGAAATAAAGATTAAAAATTAAGGGCATAAATGCAAAAATGTTGAAGAATATCCATATTATGGTAAAAAGTACAAAGGCCTTTTATGGATAAAAAAACAATAGTCAGTGAGACAGTCAGACTCCCTTTCTTAATGCAAATGGCAGAGGCTGCAGAAACCTGGTAAAAATTCAAGTGACTGGAAAGTTACTGCTCCTTACGTGATCATATATACATATATTTTCTGCCATATAGAAGTGTCTCCAGCAACATTTAAGTCACACAAATGGATATCCTGGTCTGACTGAAATGTAGCCTGTTTGGTAGCCACAAGTATCTGTTGGACACAAGTGAAAAGATGCGGAGTTGCGTGTAGTCCTGGGAAGATCCATGAGAAATTCTTTTCTCTAAGTGAAAGGGTGGGGAAGTGAGTGAGGAGCTGTGTGGTGCTTAGTTGCCAGCTGGGGTTAAACCACAGCTGACACGGCGTGCCTTGGCGACCACCTTTTACAGCTCCCTCTGGTGGTCGGCAGCCAGCCCTTCTCTCCGCACGGGAGAAGCTGGTGGAGCTGTTCGCGGTGCAGGAGGGTTGGCGAGGTCCACGAAAGGGCTCGCCCAGCCTACCAATTTTAAAGGCATAGGAGGAAACAAAGAGATCAGGTGGGGCTCTTTGCAGGGTGAACAGGACGGGTTTATTGGGGTGCGAGAGTCCAGAAGTCCAGGAACGGGGGAGCAAAAAGCACAGGCTTGACATGGGGTTTTATACCCCTACAAAATGGGAGGAGTAAACTGCAAAGGATCAATCAATACGGGGCAAAGGGGTTGTACATAGGTGGGGAAACATAAAATGAACCAATGAGATACAGGGTAGGCAGGGAAGGATAACTGGGCACCAATGGGGTATTGAAGAACAAGGAACTTTCCGGAACATAACCATAAACAGGGGAAGAAGGGAGGAGAGAGCGGGGCCCAGTGGTTGGAGACAGATCTGCATACTTAGGCAAGGGCTTCTGGGCCCTCGGCCATGTCCCACCATTGGATATGCTTGAGTGGGTGGCTTGCCGGGTGCTGGCAAACTGAACACACCACAACACACAGCAACAGCCAAATTAGTCTGTACTACTTTTGAAATGGTAATGAACTGTTTCAGCGGCAAAGCAGAAAACAGCATACATGGAAAATGAAAAAAAAAAAAGGAAAAACATAGGGCTGAAAACAAGTCCTTCTTTGGCCATGGCTGAGGTGGTACAATGAACGGCACCATTCAGCTGCTGCATTACTGAAAAACAGGCAAGCCACAAAATACTTCTGTGGCTGTCAATACTTTTCAAAATTCTACATCTTGGAAACTTAGAATACTGTGATATACTGTTTGTTCTATTGATCTAAAATATATTAAAAATTACTGTTAAAACACAAGCATAATATGGTAGCTGCGTAGAGCTTCCTTATGCAGCTTCATTGATCCTTTTGTCAGTTGAATAGTTTATTTAAAGATAAGCTTGCTCACATTTGTATTCTTTATTATTCAACAATTGTATCTATTTCATTGTTTTGTTGTTATTTAATGTGAATTTATGTTCCTGTATGTATCACCCCATTCAAAATACCAAGAATAAAAACAAAATATCTGATTGATTTCAAGGACTTGAAATAGGTCTGTCCTTTGTACTTATTTATGTATGTTTTTACAATTGTTCAGAAAAAAAGATGTGTATTTTTGCATTAATCTCTTTCCATTTTTTGGAGACAATAACAAAAACGTTCTCTATACAATTAATTGGAAACAAAGATTATAAAAAAGAAACATCTAATCCTCACCAGTACAATTAATGAATTCCCAATAGCTCAGCAAGGTCTTCCATTTTTGAGAGCTGAAAGTTTGCAGTTTACCTCTTTTCCAGCCTAGTTAGCAAAAGGTAAGGACTATTGATGAAGAAAAATTGGTCATACTAATTCAAGTGTGTAAAAATGCAGTTCTTACAAAGATAATTATTCTGGACAAGATAAAAGCTATTCTTTTAATTGTTGAATTTTTGTTTCATGTATTTGTACATTAAAGTATGATAATGAGATCTTTAATAAGATCTGATGTATTGTAGCAAGATAAAATGTTTGCTAAAATGAGAGAGTTAACTCTGATCTTACTGTAAGAGGAAACATCAAATTAGATTTTTGTTTTACTTCCTTTATTTAAGTAGTTATGTACTCTGCTTCACTGATTATCAGATTAGTGTGAAGAGAAATATTTCTTTATTAAAAAGGTTGATTTTCTGCAAACTCATCATGATGTTGGAAGATATTCTAGTTTGTTATAAAATTTTGAAAAAAGAAGCAGTTATATGGAACAGTTCATGTTTTATAAAAGGGTAAGCAAGGCACTCAAAAATTTAATAAGCCATATGTTTTAATCTAAAGAAGTAAAAGGAGTTTTGGACAAGACATATTTAATCTTTTTACCTCATATGATTTCTTTTTTTTCTCTGATTCTGTGAATTAAAAAAACCTATATTATTGCACTGGTTTGAAAGCAAACCAGAGAGACTCCAAGTCAAAAATACAATTTAATAGGAAAAATAAAATAAATGCAATAGTACAAAAAGAAAAACCACTGACAGAGTCAGAATACAACCTGACACCCTGTCGGTCAGGGTGTTGGTAGCAGTCCGATTAAACGGTGCCTGCAGTCTCCTGGAGTGATGGTTCTGTTGAGGCAGTGATCTTGTCAAGGGGTCTGGTCTTCCTCAGAGGGTCCAGTGGTGGCTGTGGAGCTCTTGTCCTCTGGAAATCCAGGAGGTAAGGGCTGCCTATGGTGTTCCAAACCTCCAAGTATATACAGATGGGAACGCTCAGTTCCTCCCTCTGGGCGGAGCATCTCACAATGGAATGGTGAGTCATGAGGCAAGGCATTGACGGGCCCATTAACAGAAGATATCCCCCTGGAGGGAGGATGGGTCATGGGAGAGATAAGAAACACTGCCCCACCTGGTTTCAACAGCTGACCCATTAACAGGAGATACCCCCAGAGTTTATCAGGGATGAGTCATGCAGGAGGTGGGGAACACTGCCCCACCTGTTTTTTAACAGCTTATGAAGATGTTGATAGAATATATACTTTTGGGCACCTCTTACATTGTAACCTAGGACAATTATTTAAACATATCCAGATTCATCAGAATGGGAGCATAATTTGTATATGATTTCGAAAAACTTTAGGAAAGTCCATAATGCGCTTTCATATAAAGATATTTGCACATATATATACTGTGTAGGAGGGGAAATAGCAGACACTTTTATTAATGCAAGTTATTTTCTCATATCGTGAGAAAAGTGCAAAATAAATGGATTTGTCTAATAGGGAATACTACACTGGTCTCAAATGTAGAAAAATCACATAATTGATATGGCTTAGAGGGAATATTTTGGAACAAGGATTTTGCTTTGGTTGCACAGATACACATATACTTCAATGAAAATTCAGATGCCAACAAGATCCATCTTACAGTGTGAATACTGCAATGCAAATTTTCATAGAAGTGACCGTTACGCCAGGAATAATGCACTGGAACAGTAGCTGTATGAGAGGGGTATTGTAAATGGTTTTTCATAGAATTTTCTGATTTTAATTATAAAACTGAAGATCAAAATTCAGCTTTTAGAGTTGTATTGCAAACTAATGCGACTGATACATAGATGAGAAGAATAATCTAAAAGTCACATTATGCATTCTGTTCCTGCGCAAGGTACTACACATAGAATCACCAAGGTAAGGTAATATACTTTTTAGTCTCTAATATTGTCTCTATCTTCTTAAAACTACAAACTAACATTTAAAATGTTTGTCATGCGGACAGTAGCATTAACCTTCTGGCAAAAATCAATACTGTATGAATGAAGTCCAATATACAGCCAGTTCCACATTATTTTCTCCATCAGTTTTTCTATAACAACAACCAAAAGATGATATCATAGGTGCCGTTAAAAAGCCTTCTTATGAAAGCTCTTCCACACTAGAGAGGTTCTACAGGCACAAGGAGTTTATTGAAAGCTACTTTATATTAGTAAAGTTATGTGAATTTTCTTGAACACCAGAAACTATTATTTCAAAATTTGCACTTGGACATCCTCAGTTCATGTTGTAGCTAAAATACTGAAGATCAATTGAGGTAGGAAGGTTGCTTGTTTGCTTGCTTTTTAAACCCAGAAGTGTCAAGTATTAAGCAGAATGAATCAGGGAATGGAAAAGCAGAAAAAAGGAACTGCAACAAATGTGAAAGAGACTACAAGGGACTGTCAGAATATGATTCCTGGATATCAAAAAGGGTGCTACTGACCTTTTGTTCCTGTCTCACCCATGAAATTAATTATGTCCTCTTTATGTCAGCAGTAATGATCATGAAGGTGCGCAGGGGATGAGTTCAGTCTAATAATCCTACTTATTCCTTTCCCTCCAATTAATTTTTAGCAGAATCATCAAACTTCATGTTTACCATATGACTCAATAATTACTAGTTTATACACAGAAGAGGATATGTGAAAATCTGTGCCGTCTTTTTAAATGGATTTATTTAATATTATGAAACTGCACCTGCAGGATATTTCTTCCTCTTAAAGGAATTTACTAAATTAAAATCAGTTAGTTGAGTAGTCATGTCATCTATGGAACCCATTTTAAATGTCATCTTCTCTGATGGTTTAAATTATATTTCAGCTCAACACAAATAATAATGGGACACTATTAAAAAGAGCTGACATACTTCTAAGTTTTTCTTGGTGGATAAAACTTTTGATGACAAATATGGATCTTCTCCGTATACCAAGCTAATGCAAGAGAAATTAATAAGTGTATGAAAAGACTGAGTGAAAGAAGGAAAACTGTTGTCAAAAATACCAGAAACTAATAACAGTTTGGATTCGAGATGACCTGTAAAATGTATATGTAATAAAAAACTCTATCCAATCAAGGAGCATCACTCAGAAAGACAGGCAAACTTCACCTCTGGGGAATCTGCTTGTACTCATAGATTTTTTTATTGCAATAGAATAAATAAAAGTTGCCATTTTATCTGTTTAGACTGGATCCTAGTTGATTCAGACATTAAAACATTTCACATTTGTTCCAGGTGTTCAAGGTCTGAGCACAAAGACAGCTGCATAAATTTTAGCAACATTTTTCCTCAGTGGTCCCATGTGTTGTATATCCATTGAGCCAACTCTTTCCAGAAAAAAAAAAATGTTCTTCAGATCACTTAGTTCAGTATTTTGGTAAAATATGGTGTTTCCATAGTTCAAAAGTTCTCACTGAGTCTGTCAAACACTTTGTAGGAGTATACTGAAGACTACAGAGAGCCTAATGAACTGTCACCAAAAGATATGACATGCAAATATTTTGGTTATTGGTGTTTCATCTTTCCACTGTTTAGAAGCTCAGCATCTACTGAACTGTACACTTATTTAAAAAACTCATGTTTATTGGCTTCATGGTGTTAAAGAAGCAGTTAACATAAAATCACAGGAATGCTGACCTTCTTAGGTTGATACAACTTTATCTAAACATTCTTGTTCTCACTGTAGGAAACATTATTAAGATTGCTTTTTTTTTTTTTTTTTTGTATTTTTGTGGTTTTGTATTTTTGTATTTTTTGTTTTCTATACTAACATTGGGAGACTGACTGCTAAATTCCTTCATTTGGGACAGATGGTAGGGTTTGCTCATAGCTTTAAATAAGAGGTGATACAGATTCAAGTCTCTACACTAGAGAGGCGTTAAGTTAGTGTGCAAGATAACATGAAAATTATTTCTATATTAGGCAACATAATTCTCCATGAGATGAGGAATAAGAAAACCATTGCATAATTAACCCAGGTTTGACTTTGCTGACTTTGTGACTACTGTCTCAGAGTCAAGCTTGTGAGCCTTCAGACACAAAGATGCAGAAAGCATCAGCAAATTGCTGAGTTTGTCCTGGAGATATGACTACTGGTATCAGAATACCGCTCTTCTGTGGTAAGAAGAAAAATCTTGGCTAGGCTCTAGTTTCATCTGACATTCCTAAGGATCTCTCAGCCATCCACGCTGGGTATTTAAGCTCTGTGGGGTTGGTTATGGATATCTAGCAAGTCCTGTAGTCCAGGTTAAAAACTGAAACTGTATGGAGCATAGGTTTCCAACCAGATGAAATACACCATGAGTGAACAGTGTTTGTGGCAAATGCCTCCCAAAATGTACTAGCTGGTATATAGGATTGCTAGGAAAACTTTATGTCAATATTTGCTGCTGGCCAGGTTTCTGTACAAATTCTGTACAAAGCATCTAGTATCTATTTCTTTTGCTTATTTCTTTGTGCTGTTTTTTAGTTATGACTGTAAGAATAGCAAATACAAATTATATTTGCACAATGAGTTGTTGGTGTTTCTGTAAGGTAAACATGTATCACGCTTTAAATTAGATTAATCAATATTAGTATTGTATGGAGAGATCAGCAGTCCATAGGGTAAGGGACTCCCTACCTACCATAGGCCAAGTATGGACAATAAGAAACATGTAGAAATAGACAGATTTTGGAGCAAACTGCAGAAACTTGCTCAATTTCATAGTTTGCTTTTTGAAGAAATGTAACTATGAATCGTTAATCATGAAATGGCCATAACGGGCCAGAACAAAGGTCCATTTAGCTGAATGCTCTGTGGCTAGCAGTGAGTGTTAGGTGTTTGCAAAAAGAGTGTGAAAGAGAACAAGCTTAGAATATGCCTTATGTAGTATGGCTTCTCTGCCTGAGGCAATCAACAGATTAGGAAATCTAACTGTGTGGTATAATATTAGGCTTATATACCTATCTTAAGTTTTATAAGTGTGTTTTTGGATAAGTCATTGCATTTTTTCACATTTTTCATCCTTCTTGTCCTTCAGTGCTAGCTTATTCTTTTAAAAAGTGCATTTGTACTAGGGCATAACACCATACAGTCTTGATTTTCGTGGGGGTCTGTAAATATCGCTGTGATTTAGTCAAATCTCTTCAGTACTAGTTCAAGAGCTACTTTTATTTATTTTGTAGAAAGCATACAGAAATGTACATCTAAAATTGGCAGCAAAGCAGTTCAAAATTATCAGTGGTTGCTTAAGAACAGAGTAATTTTTCCTATTAAAAAAATATACATAATTCTGCACAATTTGTCAAGCTTTCTTTAGCTTCAGATATAAGTGGTCCTTGCACAGGCTCTCAAATCATATAACTAGGAAAACCTGCGGGAAGTATTTTGTAACTTCTCTGGGTGTTACTTGAATGGATGCCACTCCATATTCTTTTCTAATCAAAAAACCTCTAAGGTAAGAGCAAGCAGAAAATATTACATGTGAAGTCAGGAAAGAAATGACATTTTTTTTTGTCAAGATGAAATTCAGATATTTCATTGCAAGGTATGATTGAGACCTGGAGTCAATTGTGATAAGAAATTTGGATTACCCAAGACACTAAATAGCTACTGAGCTCAGTAATGCTTCTTGCTGAAGCTGACTGTAATGCGGCAGTGTAACATGCTAGCGGAGATGTGTATCCCTAAAAACTTAAAATCTTCATATGAATGACACATTAGGAATGCTGCAGGCTGAACCATTCTTTGATGGCACAGCTCATATAGATCATTTACAGGCAATCTGAAGAAGATTTATGTCCTGAAGAACAGAAGTAAAACCCTTTTCTACTGTCTGTTTCAATGAAAAAAAAAAAAAAAAGACTGTCAGAGAAAGAAATCTAAGAAATCTTTGATTATTTTCCTGGAATTATTTGCCAAATTTAATAATTATTCCTGCAGGATTAGAATGTGTCTGCTGTTCCTTAAAATTTTCAGGGTAGTGTATCTTGGCACAAGTTTCAGTATATTTTTAAGGAAGAAGCCCAATTCAGAAATACTGATTTTGTCCTAATATTCACAGATGTTATCTTGTTGGACGAAAATTGAGCTCTAAGATACTTAGGCTTAACCAATTAATCTTTTTGAAGATGCCAGTACGTTTGAAACTGAGTAAGAAGAAAGAAAGAGGAGTTTTGGTGTGGTGTGGTGAGTTGTGATATCCCAGCCTTTTTTTGTTACCTCTGTATTAATTTCCTATTTTGTGTGTTTGTGTTGTCATAGATTGGGAGGCGTGAAATGGCCTATTTCCTACTGATTAAAGAAGATACGACATCAGTGTGGTTTGTGTCTGAGAGATATTGATATACATTTATAAGCATTAGATCTAAATGAACAAAAATTCATTACAGTGGAAGGATATTTATATATTTATTGAATTGGATGTGCAGATTCTCAAGAAAGAAATTTTAAAACTTTGAAACAAATTCTATTAATTTGCATTAAACAATTTAATGAATATACAGGACCTGCTATAACAGGTTCTTTTAAAAATGAAAATTATCTGGTAAAGCTTTGTTTTTTTCCTCTAGAAATTGGTATCATTGTCCTAGTTCTTCAACATACCATATTTTGATATACTAAGATGGTTATGCAGATCTCTCCATCCTACTATTTGAACACCTCCCACATGAATGAAGCAAATTAAAATTATGATGTTCATTTTACATTAACCCTATTTCACTATTAGACTTTCCCTTTTTGGCATCAATAATAAAATATTTTGATCGGGGAATGCAATAACAAATTCTCAATAGAGCATGCTTGTCCAGAATTATAGAACTATAAAAGTTTATTATATAATTTAAATTCTAAATTTATAATCCTTAAGGGAGGAAAACTTCTTTTAAACTAAGAAAACTAAATCTTTTTACATATCATTAATGTTCTTGCAACTGTTTAGAGAGATATATTTAATACTGAAAAATACTTATTACAACCTTCTTTTACTTTCTTATAACTAGCCCAAATATTCTTCTCTGTGGCTGGCATATTCTTTACTTGAATTCTGCTTGAAAGTAAACTTCTTTAAGATAAGTTTTTGAATAAAAGCTCTTCAGGTGTTTTTGGGGTGCTTTGGGGTTTTTGTTTAAAATAATTCTCTTGATGTATTTATAGTTATTTATTTATTTATTTATTTATTTATTGCCTTCAGGATTGTTAGACATCTTCTTCACAAAAAATCCTAACTTTGGTTACCAAGTGAAAGCCAAAAATTGATGGTATTATATCCAGTTCAGAATGTAATTACATGGAATGTAAAACACAGATTTTCATTAAATAACAACATGGTCATCAACAAATAAGTACAAATTCAGAACGTGAATTCTTTTAAAACTTGAAGCTGTTCGTTTGTCACTCTAATCAATGAAAATGCTTTTTGTCATGGGGCTTTTTAATTTAAAATTATTTAAAATTAAAATATTTATCGTTTCACAGCATTTAGATGTGCCATTAGTTCTCCATGTCAGTTTAGAGGCAGTAACTCCATGTGTGCACAATCTCAGTCCATCATATGGCTTCAAGTTTGTTGAGTAGAACACTGTTGCATATCTGTTTCTGAACACTACTACCCTGTCTGGTTTGGTTTCTGATGTTCTTGTTTGACTTTTAATATCATGTCTCCTGTTATGCTTTAAAAATTGAGTGTAATATCTATTGTGCCTGAACACTGATTCAGTTCAGGTTTGATGGTTCCACTTATGAGACAGCAAGATTTTAAATCACACTGTTTTATAGTTTAGCCTAAGCAGTCTGGCAAGGGGAGAACTTAGGAAGAGAGGCAAAACCAAGTTCTACTATTCCTGACTTCTGACCATCTTGAAAGCTGATACTCATTCCATGCTTAAATATATGTTTGACATTTCCAGGTCATTCCCAGTCTCTACTGGCTAGAATATAGTAACATAGTTTGAAAAATATTCTTGGAAATGGCATATGCAATGAGATGTTGTAGGGAAACCAGCTTCAAAAATATGCTTCATAAAGAAAGACTGGACAGAGAAAATGAAAGATTCATCCCTAATCTCATTTTCATACATGACTTTTTTCTGATTAAGGACAATTTGTTCCTGCACAGAATCATTTGGAATTATATTTGGAAAAATTTTGCTGGATCAAGACACGCTATTTAGTTAAGGAACACTTAAGTGACATTACTTATGAGAAATGGTGTTTAAAGTAATCTATCTTATTTATCTGGACTCCCTTACATAAGATAATGGGAGAAGAATACAATAATTTTAAAAATATAAAGAAAAAAAGGTATTAAAGTACTTGATTTTACATTAAAAAATTAGATTGCACTTGATTACTATTTTAAGACATTCCTGACTCAAATCCATGATGTTGCCTGTTCACTGTCCTGTCAGTTTTTTCCATCTCAGAGAGTGGCCACAAAACCAACAGATGTTACATCCCGCAGCTGACAGCAAGGAAACCTTCTGAACATGTCAGAAGGAGTAGGCAGTGAGAGGAGAGACAGTGGAGAAGTCCTAAATTTCATCTACTACTAAGAAACAAAACTTTTCTGCTGGCTTCATGCCCCTTCTGAGGAGCTTAAGTGGTGTTCAAAGACTGACCCTTTATTTCCATGACTGCACCCTTCCTGAGGCTACAGAAAGCTTTTGCTGGAGAACAAGATGTTGCAAGTATGCTTAGTAACCACTGTTTCCTTGTAAAAAATCTTTTCTGTGGGGACTAAAGGGCTAAAATGACATGGAGGAAGGTTTAAGTGATCAATTAGAAGAGTTTATAGCACTATGAGTGCTATAATCTAAGGCACAATGATTACGTGTGGATGGTGTTATGGACTGTAGGTTGTTGGTTTACACACCTGTTCAGATAAACAACTTAAGCATTAACTTAATTAATTCTGTATAGTGCATTTAAGATTAATAATGAGTTATAGTTGTTGACAGTAAGGTTGGTAAGAACAGCTCTATCTGTAGGTTTATGGTATTTTACTTCTATTAATTGTCCAAATGCTAATTTTTATTAAAAATGTGCTTTCTTTACCTACTTGTTGAATTCTCCAATTTTAAAATTGTACATATTTACTTCTGGGGGCTGTATAGACACTGTGATATCTCCACATTATTTGACATTGCCCTATACTATCTGAGAAAAAAGTTTTGTGTAGATGAACTGTAAAGGGAAAATTCAGGAACACCTGATTTTTCATTCTTAATGCTTCTATTCATTTTTTAGGGGTCCTGAAGAAACTACTTTGCTTACATTCATATAAAAATGGATCTTTATCATCTCTGTCTCACAGGAACATAGAAAGCTATTTCATTCATGCCTTCAAGACTTTTTTTAAATAGCAAATTATTGAAGGTTTTGTGATGTTACAGTGTCCTAGCATTTAAAGCAGAACTATTAATGAAGTGTTCAACAATAAAGGACAGTATTTTTAATGACAAATTTTAAGCCTAACTTTAGCTAACTGTTGCGATATCAATTGTAAACACCTCTGGTTTTGAGTAATTCAGCTGTTTTATTAATCATGTCCTGAAGTAATCTCCAAGGTTATCACCTTTTGAACTTCCTTTAAAAGTCCAGTTAATATTATTTAGGAATAGTATTAACCTGAGTCTGTTATGAATGCTAATGGGAGTTGCAGCATCAGATTAACTAGGAAAAGATTCTTTATGAGATAGTATTTGTATGATATTGTTTTCCATAATTTTGCTGTACTTTTACTGTAAGTAATTTTAAATACTCAAACCATCACATGTAAAAATAAACAGGGTCCTATCTTTATTGCCAGGGGGTTTGGGGGGATTGAAGTGTGGAGGATGTCTAAGAACAAGATATTTTTAATTTGTGCCCATTGCCTAACTTCTTTTAGTGCCTTCATTTCAGAAGCGTGACAGCTGTCCAATTCTAATGCATGTAATACTCACAAGTCTAGTGCATCACTGGATACAATTCCCAGTTTTCTTCCTTTACCTCTTTGGATCCTCTGCTGAGATGAGGTGAGTCGAGTTTCTCAGATTAAGAGGTCAAGCCTTTGAAGTATTGAGGTATGAGATTCCAGATCTCTGAAACTTCCTAAGAAAGAGACAGCTTGTCTAAAGTGATAGAGGATGATTAATGTTTGGCAGTGCAGAAAAAGGTCTCCTCATCATTTCATGCTGGCTAGTTTTTTCTCTCTTCTTGTAAGTATTAAAGAGAAGTTCTCTTTCTGTGGACTGTACTGAGGAAAGGATTTCTCTTACTGTGGTTAGCTAAGTAGCTGGATGCTCCTTTGGCCAAATTGCTTTATTGATAAAATTTATTTTTTGAGCTTACTCTAAAGTATTTGCCTATAGAGAGAATAATATATCTTTTAAAATGCTTACTTTTTTTTTGGATTGTTTGCTTGTGTATGGAGTTGTTTGGGTTTTTTTCCTTTGGGAAGTGGTTAATTCTTGCCTTGTACATTCTAAGATTTCTTATTTTCTACAAAGAATTCTTGTATGAATATTAGAATTAGATAAAGGCAAGATTCACATTTAAAATGGAATAGCATTCTGTTCAGGAAAGACTTTGAGAAGCACTACTTGACTTTAAAGCATTGAATTACACACCACCTCCATGGGATTCTTAGTTCTAATATTATTATTTGCATTTATATTAGAGAAGTGCCTAGCCGTCCAAAGTAAGAACAAGTTTGCTCTATATTGCACCTTCTAGATAAACAGCAAGGAGCAGATTGTGTTCAAACAGCTTAAAAAGTAAACAGGCAAGACACGCTAACAGAAGTCAATTTTGAAAAGCATTTTGTTCCAAGTCTTACAGGCAGAAATGTGGAAATAAGGTGGCTTGTGCTTTAGATCTTTGGTGAAGTATTTTGGTTAGTCCTAAACAAGCTTCCTCATTCTGCTTAGGATCTGCACCTGTGAATCTTACCTTGAAGGCAAACAACTGCTTCATTTCACTCAAAAATTGAAAAAGAACAGTCTTTGATTTTGAAACATGGACAACAGAATCTGTTACCAATATATAAGAACAGCTTATATGTAAGGGAGTTCTCAGAGGAAGGGGTCTCCATGTGCGTACATATCACTATAGGTTTGTGAAAGAAAGAACAGCTAGCTAGCTCATAATAAATATAAGTGAACAGGAGGACAGAGTCCTGTGCTTTAATTCCTGATAATTGGGAGAGTATTTAAATAATTCTGGTAACCAAGTTGAATGCAAAAGAATTAATTTAACTTTTTATTGCAACCAGGAATGAAAAGTGGCGTCTTCTCCTCTGTGTTTTAAACAACAGCCATGGTAATGATTTTATTTTCATACAGAACAATAGATCTGATTAAATACCTGCATGTTAAATAAATGTGATTTGATTAAATTTCTCATAATGTAGGTGAAAAATTATCTTTCTTCTAGAATCTATCTAGAATAGTAATAAACAGATAGTAAATAACACAAACAGAAGAGAGTATTATTATATTAAGACATTTAAGGCACAAACAATTTCTATAATCTTTCACAAAGGATTTTGGGATCAGTCTTGGGATTAAATATCTGGGCTGAAATTTAGTTGCTTAATCTTATATTCTTAGTGACATTTGAGATGTTATTTTTATCTGAGATATTTACAAAACCTATGACACAGGAACCATGAGATGTCCCATTTAGAGGAAATTTGTGTTATTTTAGGACACCAGATTGCCTGATTAACATGGCCATCTACTGTCTATTTACATGCCTAATGTATGTATTAGATCCCCAAAATACTTACTTTGCCTTTTGGATTTTATCTTTTGGTCTGTCCTTGTCTAAGGCCAAACACAAGTCCTATGCAAAACCAGTTGAAAAGCAGAACTTCTCACTTTGAATGCTGTTCAGAGAGTTTTAGCATAAGGCAGGTTTTCTTGCTTTTCATTTTTTCTTGTTTTCTTGCCTACATGTCTGCTAGAAAAGTCTTGGTTTTTTTTGGATGGCAAAACTGACTTTGAAAAGAAACAGGTAAATGTCATATTAAAAAAAAAAAAAAAGGGAAAGTGATAAACAAAGTTATTATTTATTGCTCTTTTATGTTTAGCCAAGACAAAGGTGAGGAACCATTTATCTTATTGGAAGTGTAAGAAATATTTAACAATAAAATTGTTTATACTTGCTTCAGAATGTCTCTGAAAAGTCCAAATGTGTTTATGAAACACCATTTCATAAAGCCGGAGTTTTGCAGTTAACATTGCTACAAATTGCAAATCGATCAAAAAGACTACTCTATTTGTCAGAGGAAGGGAAGGGGAGAAACCCAAAAAAAAAACAAAAAAAAAAAAAAAAAAAAAACCCAAAAAAACCCACAAAGACTTGAAGCCCAAATGTTATTATTTGTCACTAACAAATATTGCTTATCTGGAGTTCCTCCACATGTCAGTGCACATTGACATTATGCAACAGAATATAAAATGCTGATATATATATTTAGGGCCTAAGCAGTGAAACTCTTGCTTTCTCTGAGGCAAATTATCTTGGTGTACATTGGATCTATTGAACACAAAAATATTGTTTACAGACTCTTTTTATTAGGTCTGCAGTAATTAATTAAGCACAGATGTCTCACCAGAAGATGAAATGGAATGTATTCAGGGAAGAAAGGAAGAGAATAAAGAATAATGAGTTCCTGAAATACAATACATCAAATGAAGAGAATAATGTAAATTAGGGCCTAATCACATTCTGCATTACACAGATGCTCTGGGAGAGTATGTGGTCCTTCAAGGCAAGTTGTGCATCTAGTATTCAAATGTGTACAATGCTGCTCTGCAGATTCTCCACAGCCTCTAAAGAAAGCACATTCAGCTGATTTGGGCAAATTTTATGTAGTAAGAGGTACAACATGTGCAGGCTGGAAGAACTCAGGATTTTTCAGTTTTCCTAGTTGGTAAGAATTTCCCAGTGACTTCAGAGGAGTCAGACTGACAATGTTTTAAAGGAATATTTGGACATCCATTTCTTCTATTGTGCCACTTTTTTTCTTTGACTGTTGGAAGCCATACAGTAGGCCAGTGCTAATCAGTCTGTACCATTACCACTAACTGCATAGTGGGCACGCAGAACATGCAACCAGCTGGTATTCGCTCAGCTCTGAACCTTCTTCACAATCCTACCTGTTGCAGAATTCATAATAGAAGCAGAACTTAAATATAGAAGTCAGCTTTCTCATTTGCCTTTAATGAATCATGATTGAATTCCAAATATTAGACTGACAAATGGTTATTTTTTATGTCAGTGAAGCCATAAATTCAGCATGCTTCTAGTATCCTTAGGATTAAATGAAGTGTAGTGAAACATTGTGAGTGAAATGAAGTTGGAGAAGGATTCCAAACCAATTATGACCTCCATCAGAGCATATAGTAGTTACAGAGATATTTCTTTCTGCCCTATGAGCACAGAGTTAGAAATGGTGGACACTGCATATTGTATCACTAAGGACTAATTAAGTGTCTAATTCTGTACACTACAGCTTTATAATACTGTTAAGTGTTTCTGATAGACTGCTACTAGAAATACAGTGAACAGATGTAAATAGAACACTAGTCATCACTTTCTATGTTGTTGGGGGTTTTGGTTTTAGTTTGGGAGGGAACTTCATTAATTTGTGATTGCAACGTTTTTGTGCATATTCATCAGAAAAATTGGGTTTTTATTTAAATTTGTACTGTAGTTCTAAATAAAGAGTCATCCTTGTGTCTGTGAAGTTTCAAATACGGCTTTACATAAAGGGGTAAGGAAACTATAGCAAAATGTTGCATTTTAAGTGTTTTATAGATTCACAAACTTTGAATCAAAAATACCAATTCATTTGATAATTAGGCAAATATTTGATTATAATTATTTTAATGTTTTATCACTTTTTTTCCAAGGAAATTTTATTCTAGAAATAAGAAGTTGGAATATGTAAATTTCCCTTTAAATAGCAGCAGCAGGAATGTCGGGGAAAAGAAGAGATTCTACATGAATAGTACTATTTGTTCCTGTAATTACTGCTTCCTCTGGATCAGTTCTCACCTCACAGACCAGCTGACTATTTGGGTTTGCTTAAGTATCAGGCTTTCTCAGCCAAAGGCACAAAGCATTGAAAGTCTGGAATTGAAGGTATTGGTGAGAGTTCTACTGATTAAAATATGTGTAAGAAACTAGTAGACCAACCACGGTCTTGAAAATAATGAAACTGATATTACAAAGAGAATTCATAGTGGCAGTTTTGTGCTTACATTTTAACTCTTCCATTGTTAAAATAAGTGGTATATGGTCTGTAAACCAAAAAGCAATATTAACATACTATTCTTTGCAAACAATTTATCCAAGACATAAATTATGTTGGTGAATTTGAAAATATTAATTAACTTATAACACTTAGCATGTGAAGAAATTTCATTTTTTAAAATCTCTGCACTTCAAAAAATTACTGAAATGTGAAACAAGTGGATAATAATTACTTTGTTATAAACAGAATTTTAAATGGAAACAAGAAGAGCCATATATGTGCAAATAATAAATGACTACAGAGTATATTATTCTGTAAATAATAAATGAAAAATCTGCAAATTCCCTGTTGCACTGAAAACAGTGGATTTATGGCAAGGTCTATCCTATGTAATGTGCACACAGTATTTTAGAAAAATTAACCTGCTGTTAAAAATGTTGCCTGTCCTTCTGAGAAGTTGCTCAGCATGTAACTGAGAACAAAAATATATTATATTGAACTGTTTGGAAAACAAAAACTTCTTCACTGGAAAATGAAATTTCACTACTCATTTTTGATCCAAGCAATATTTTGATTTAGAAAGTAATCAGAATAATCTTAAAAAGGAGAAAGATTTTGCAATCATTAAACGTAAGCAGTTATTTTTTTCTCCCCTTTGATCTAAAAGGAGAGGTATTAGGACTTTTAAATTTTAGCCTCTATAGGTGGAAAAGGGTAAAGAATGCACAAGAAAAACTGTCATTTAATAAAGCTGTACTTTATCATTGGATGAGAGAGGAGTGAAGGGTGCAAAAAACAGGACTGAGAAGCAAGAAAAAGAAAAAAAAAGTGGAAGCAATACTCCAGTACTTATGACGAAGCCATATGTAGTGCCATGACTTTGAAACAGGTGGTCACACGCACTAAGGACAGAGGTTGTCATGGAGATGTTCTTGGTCTCATGGCCCCAGTCAAACCGCAGCACTGTTGGAGCATGCATGGTGGTGCACCACCTCAGAGTCTGACAGTGCTTCTGTAACAGTACCTGTTTGATGATCCTAACTTCCCGCCTCTAACAGAGCTTTTCCCCATCACCCTGACCATTCACAGGTGTGTAACTTTAGAAAGGGTCTGGAATTGCATATGGGAAAGTTTTCTTCTGAACAAAGAATATTTAAAAATCTATTTTTTTTTCTTTTTGTGTTTCTGACAGGTGAGATCATAGAAGAATTTTTATTCTTAATTATATTTCCTAGGAAAATGAGACAACAGTCTGTCCTTATGTCTATGACATGCTCTCATTGTTTTTGTCAATCAGTTTCAAACCTATAGAGGGTAAAGGTCTTAAATAAAGGAAATTTCTACAAGTTGTGTGACAAAAGGAAACTGCCTGAAGGTGATACATTGAAATGGGTGATCCTTGGGGACAGACAGTTACAGGAATAATTTAGGTCCATTCTGAATCAGAACAGGCAGTTATTATGAATGTATTGTCAAGGGTTCAGCATAATCCCCCTTGTCACAAACACAAGCAATTATATTATTATGTTAAAAAAAAAGATAGATGAGTTTGGTCAATAGTTACGGCCCAAATACAATCTCATTACTGCTCAGCAAGATTTTGTGTTCCTTGTTTTTATCAAGACATTAACCTAGATAAACCTTTCTTCTTTCTGTGGACATATATACAAGCTTTTCATGTCTTTATGTCTGTAGTGTCTGTCTTATTATTACATACATTTGTTTTTGTGATGGTCAGAATGTCATGTCATTCAATGCTTTGAGACCACACTGTGGACACATCTCAGTATTAAAAGGGTATGGAATACCTGAATTATGGTATGTAACCCTGTGCAATCTACTCCCATTTTGAACTATGGAGAAGAAGGGAAAGAAAGCAGGTGAATAAAAAGCCACCAAGGACTCGTTGGACCCTTTCCCCTTTATTTACACCAATTAGTACATTATCTGCTTTATTACATTAATACATTTAGTTAATATTCAGCTTTGGTACGCAATTTGCTGTAGTTGCCTCATAGAGATGGTGTTGCTGCTCTTGCCTTACAGAATCATGGGCAAATGGTTCCAGAGAACGTATGCACAGCTGGACTCTTGTCTGCTTCTTCATATGGGGGGAGAAAGGGGAAGGTAGGTTATATTCAGTAGGGAAGAAGTGAGAGCAGTAATGCAGTGTTGCTTTTATGTGAATACTACAAAATTATAGATAGCTGCTGATATCTATATTCATGTCTTCAGATTTTAGATACTTTAAAGAGCAGATTCAGAAGAGCTAGAAGGAGATAGAGTGACTCCATTTTCTTCGTTGTTCTTTTGTTCCATTTTGCTAATAAGGCCAGTTCACAGCTGTGCAATCACAGCCCTGGTTTCAAACTTTCTGACTCTGGTAAGTCATACAAACTGATATCACTCAGTTCTGTCACATCAGTGACCTCACAATCAAAGTAGCCAAGTTAGCCCTACAGCCAAACTCTCTCAATAAAAGAAGATATAGACAACATGGCTGGACAAGCCAATACATAAAGTGGTTTGAAATGAAATTGTATCAAAATGAACAATATAAATGTGTTGACATAAGGTGCTCTTTTATATTTTTGATGAATTCTCTTTTACTATACTTTACATCAGTTTTTACATTTTCTTTTAACATATGGAATTCTCATTAATTATTTTGATTGTGATTAAATTAAATTTCTGACAGAAAAAATTGTTCATCAGAAATATTTATACCTAACAGTTATAACAATTTATTTCCAGTGGTTTTCAAAGTATTTTACAATCATCATTAAATATTGAAATATCACATTGTTTTAAGTTTGGAACTTCATTAACAGCAACAGAATGATTCAGCATACACAAACAAAAAAAAAATAGATCTGGTTCTCATATGCCTTGATTTTATTAATGGTACAACCCAATAAATATTATAGATAAAAACTCACACTAGCTTAATAGAGGCTGAAAAGCTGGTTTACAGGGTTGTCAAAGTTCTCCTGAGGAACCAATCCACTACCAGCTGCTGATTGCTGGATCTGAAAAGTAACATAAGAGGTATATAATGCTGATTACATGGAAGTAATGGATTACAGATTACTTTTTCAGTACTTTATTCAGTACAGCTGCTACCGAGCTGGCTACTATGACTTAGTACAATGATATTGCCCATAATCAAGACAGTGGTGAGATTGCCACTAAAAGTAAGAGAGAGTAATTAGGGTTGTATTTTCACTGGGGAAGTGCACAGATAGCATTTTAGAACAGCATTTTTAAAAAAAATTATTTCACTTACTCTTCCCTATTCTGTGAAATCTCCTGCAAGCAGCAGTCTGCCTTCTTCACCTCTACTATTCTGGTGCTTTGGAAGAATTGCTGTTATAAAGTTAAGCAATTTAGGTACCCTGTTAGACAAGCATATCTCATGTATTCATCCTTTTTTTGCCTGCTCTAACTTGGACTGTAATTTTATTTTTTATCTCTCAGGACTATCATTTGTCAATCCCACAGGACTTTGTCTAGCCATATTGAAGACAGGAGATGTGTGATATGACACAGTGCACCTTCTCCCCTGTGAAATGCTGTGGAACATGTGACCCTTACACAGTACTGGTTAGGAAATCACAGTTTCCTGAACCATCTCCACTGTTTTAGGTCTTCCATATCTAATGTCAACTTTTTCCTCCCCAACATGCATTAGAAGATGTCTCTAAACATGTGTGATCCCTGGTCTGAGAGAAATTTTTTGTGGCCAGATCTTGTTCCAAATGAACAAAAGTTGTCCAGTGCTTAATTTATGTGAATGATCACAAAAAAGTTATGAATAACGATTGTCCTCGCCAACACTTGTTCTAATGAAATTGCTCACTGAAAAAGACAAGTCAGGCATCCCAAGGAGCAATTCCATTAAATTGTGCCTTGCTGACTTCAAAGTGCTAGGTTTCTATCATGCAGACATATCTCCTTCTGCTAATGCAGCACATAGAGAGAAAAGATAGCAATATAAGATTATTAAGACTGAAATGAACAGACTGAACTACGTACCCTCCCTCTGCGTAAGATGGGTCTATGTTGTATACAGCTCAAGAGAAGAGTCTTGAAGTTTATTTTCTATATACACTTAAAGACGCTTTTTCTCTGATTCTGTTCAACAGCAGCAATTCACCAGCATCTCAATATAGCCTTCATTCTTATTCCAGAACTTTATCAGAAAGGTTTGGTTTTTGTTTTGTTTCTTTTGTTTGTTTATTTGTTTGCTTGTTCATTTGTTTTGGTTTTGTTCCGGTTTTTTGTTGGATTTTTTTCTGAAAGAATGAATAATCCCATGCTGGAAAAACTATACAGATCAAGAAATCCACCCTCACCCCCACAACCTTGATGTATCTGCCTCTTCTGTCTGTCCAGCACTCCAGGTGGGAACCTGCCTATACTCAGTATGATCACTAGGAATATAACATAAGGCATGTAAATCTGCCTCATATCTGACTGGGCCGGTGAAAGGTATATTATATAGTGTATTATATAATAATATATTTATATTGCTAACTTTGAGCTTACTGTAGAACATTAAAAGTTTTTCCAGAAAAACTTAGACAACCTTTTAAGGTGATTCTTGCATTGAAAAGAAACACAATTTAACTGCTTATATTTCAGCTAATAAATGAAGCAAAATGAAGTTCCTACCAATAATGGCAGCTAGCTTTAGAAAATAAGAACACAGAAATAAAGACTAATGCTTTTTGAACCTGGCATTTCAGTATTTCTGAAGTAAAGAAAGGGGAGGAATCCATTCTTACCTGTTAGATTGCTAAAAGGCTATCTTTGTTAATATAAAGTACCTAAGAGAGTTTTTCAGTACAATAAAAGCTGGCAATGTCCTCTTTCCCTGGTATTTCATATATCTGTTTATTTTTTGCCAATTGAATTCTTTTAAAAAATATTTCTTTAAAAAGACTCAGGAACTGTGTAAGTAAATTCAGCTTTGGCAAATGGCTAATGTATCCTTTTTAACAAAGAAAGTACTTGAACAGAAGCTGTTACTGCATTTTACACAATGCAGAATAGGCTTTCTTTTTTTTTATAGGCATGTTCATTTTAATATATTTAGCTGGACTACAGTTTCTTTCAGTGTATTATAAAGCATACATGGTAACAGAAGTTGTCAAGACAGCATATTTTTCTTGATGTTAACTACGAATTGGTGGCAAATTCATGCAGTAAAACTTTTTCTTGTGACTTCATCCAAGGTAATACTATATAAAGAAATGTCTGTATTGTGTTATTTGCTTCACATTTTATTCTTCATAATAGATTCAACTGAGGTCTACTATATAATGTGTTATAAAAAGAAATGTCAATAACACAGTTTGCCACAGAACAGAATGACTGCTAGAGAAAAAAAAGCAATGTGCAGATTGTACAGATGATAGAGACTGTACAGAGTTTGGACACAGAAAATGATTAACAGTTTTGACATTGTTTTCACTAGTCGTTAAAAGCAAAACCTTGCTGAAGTGACACATACAAGGATAGGTGTTATGAAGTTCACTGTATTTAGGAATGCAAATTTAGTGAAGTCAAAGTTAGTATGGATATTACACCCAAGCATTAAGACATTACGCAGGTAATAACGTCCACAATATGCAGTACCTGATTGATTAGAATCAACTGATTCTTTTGTGAAGATTACTTCAGGAACGGGAATGAAATTCTATGGAGCTAAAGCAGAGGTTACTAATGATGTGGCTAAGAGCTAGTCCACTGACAGCCAATGTCAGCCTGCAACATAAAGGTGGTAACTTCTTCAAGTGACACTGTTGTTATGATCTGATTAGTGAGAGATGCCTCTGCCCAAATTATGATGCAGACGAGACCATATGCTCAAATCAATAATATGAATTTTATTTAAGAAGAAATGTGAGATAGAGAGATAGAAATAAATGGAAAAAGGACAGAGGGGAAAAGGAGAGAGTGAGATCAAGCTGAAGATAGTAAACACCTGTGGATCCACTGGCAGCCCATTAGTCCTTCTTCACCCTGGGCTTCTCAGTGGTGGGGGTCCCAGATTTGTTCTTCTGTGAGTACCACTTTTATGCAATCCTATATTAGCTGTGAGTGTGTAACAATGTGTAGAGCTAGTCCTTTATAAAGTCTTAGCTATCAGGCTAGTCAGCTTACAGAGCTTGTTAATAAGAGAAGAGAGAAATGCAGTAGTTGTTTTTTTTCTTTCCCCCAGGTCTTCAAAACTGGTATCTTTTCATTTTGTAAGACTGTCACATTTCTAGAGAATTGCTGAACCCATGGCCTCCCCTCCCTCTAGACTTTGCACTCTGCAGCACTGAGGCAAGATTGTTTTCCCAGGCCACGGCATGTGACTGCTTTGCTCTTTTTAAACTTTGCTCAGCTGCTACTCCTTTTCTTAAAGCAAAACCTGTCTTCACCCAGCTCTCAAGGCCATGTTTTCTCAGTGATCACTAATCGACTATCAGTGAATTTTTATTGATCCAGGGCTTCTGCCTTCTACCCATGCTCATCTTTTTAAGACCTTTGTTGTTATCCCAAGATAAAACTGTACATCATCAGAAAAGGCAGCAGATACCACTCTGGTTCACACAGTGAGCTCTCAGAAGCAGTTGATAACAAGCCTAAAAGGTCACAAGTAGGGCCTTGCACAAAAGATTCAGTTAGCATGAACCCTCTGTTGTGTAAAAAAAGAATGGAAATTCTATTTTTACAGGACCACTGGGCAAAAAAGAAAAATGCTTAGAGAATTATAATAGATTGGTGTTCTTAATGTTTAAGTTCAAAACAAGCTGGTGTTAAAAGCTGCTTAAAGTAATTATACTTTTCAAGATGCAGGTGGCCTGTCCTATATCTACACATATTTATATTTTCCAAATGCTGTTTACTAGTAGCAATGTCTGTGGCAGTTACTCAGGAAGCATAATCTAAGTTCTTTGTTGGGACATATGATAGAATCAAAAGATCTTTGAATACATAAATACATGGCTGTGATTCTAAGTATCTGTTCTGCAGTCATCCAGTCCAGTAGCTTTTGGCCAGAGAATTCCCCGAACACTTGAAATTATTTGTGGTGCTCATGCCTAGAATTGCACCATGCAGCAACTAAAGATCTAGGTCCTGCACAAACCCCAAGAGTGTTTAAACAGTAGCTAGACTACTGTGTTCAAAGGCCAGATCCATTAGAAGTGCGCACTTGCTGATGATTTGGTACAGTCCTGTTTGAAATCATGGACCTTAACTATTGCATATATGTTGGCTCAAATCTATAATCTGTTCTGGAATAAACTGAAAAACATAACCTGTTTAGTTTCTTAGTGCATGGGTGTGTTGTGATTTCCATAAAATATGAGCAAGGAATGTGCCAGCTAGTTGTGTTTTAATACTTATTTGATACATGCAGGATTACATTCACAGGATCTCTTTACATACAGGGTTATATCATGTGCTCTAGTCAGAATCTAAAGTCACTGAACCTCTATTGGTAAGGAGAATGACTGTCCTATTTCTTATGGAAAAGCCTTTTAGTTTCACCACAGTGCAATACATTCAAACAATGGACATTTGATATGAATCTGTTTAGCAAAAGGCTGCATATTATCAAAGAGGACTTTTATTTCCAATACTAGCTTTGACTATAAACTGAAAGAAAGACATAATTCATTTTTCTCTGAATTATGTCAGTATTCGAAATTTTGCTGTTGACAGAGAAAAAAGAAACAGGGAGAGAAAAGCATCAGCAGAACAGGAGAAAGCATTCCATAAGCAAATGTCATACAGAATTGCAGTACAATAATGAAAGCACTTTGTAAAGTGTATCACCACAGGAACAAGGAAATAACTTTTATGTTTACAGTGTTTATATATTTCTGCTTGCATCTAGTCTCCAGTAATATATTTCTCCAAAGCCTTAGTTTTTATGCCCTTTTCCATCTGGTGACAAACTATATGCTTTCTCAGAATCCTGTCTCACTTATGGAGATTTGACATCTGTAAGAGACCATATAATAGCAACCTGAATAGTTTTCTACAAAATACGTCCTTTTTCCATAAAGGGAAAGAATGCATTTCTTTCTGCTGTAGTTTACTAATTTCCATTTATTTCCTGCACATACTTTCACAGATTACTGGTATTACTGATTAACACTTAAGGCTGAATAAAGTCCACATACAACCTCAAAAATAAAAAATGTCTCACATTTTAGATTCAAAGCAACCTTAGATTTCCCTCATTCTTGAGGCTATTCCTTCGTGTTGTCACTATGTGCAACTGATAAACTTTATAGAGAAACTCAAGACATGAAACAACAAACGATAACATTACAATAGTTCTCTTAGTCATTTATTGAGAAACTGCAGTAATGAAACCTGTCTTCATAAATACTCATAACTCAGAACAGATTTCTTACTCTGGTGCTTTGAAATCTGCTAAATGGTGAGTCCATTCAGACCTTTCCCCTGTGGAGGGATCCCATGACCAATTTACTTCCCTGTTCTGGGTTGTTCTGCAGTATAAACATAACATAATAATATTTTTCTCCTCTAATGTGGCAACCTGTTTTAAAATAAAAATGATAATATAAAATTCTTGAAACTTCTTGTCCTCTGTCCATTACGACAAAAGGTATTTAACAAGTTGATTAATCATATTATATTCCATCAGACCTATGTCAGCATAGATTTAATTCAATGTAGTTATTTCATTTTTGCACTGGCTAAGGGCTTATCTTGATCTTCCATAATACGCTGCATTCAATACTGTTCAAACACACCATTTGATAATAGAATCATAGAACCATTTTGGTTGGAAAGTGCCAAGCCTAGCACTAAAACATGTCCTTAAGTCCCACATCTACATATCTTTTACATATCAGGCATGACTCCACCACTTCTCTGTTCATCAATGCTTGATGACCAGTGAAGAATTTTTTCCTAATATCCAATTTAAACATTCCTTGAGGCCATTTCCTCTTGTCCTATCAACTGTTATTTGGGACAAGAGACCACATCTACCTCCCTGCTACCTCCTTTTAGGTAGCTGTAGAGAGTGATAAGAGGCTGAGTCTTCCCTCAGCCTTCTTTTCTCCAGGCAAGACAACTCCTGTTCACTTAGACATTTTTCATAAACTTGTGCTCTAGACTCTTTACCAGCTTCATTTCCCTTCTTTGGATATATACACAAGGTGAGTATTTAAAACTAAAAGAAGTGTTTTCACTAGAGTATAATCTGAAAAGCTGGTTACATGGTAGGCTATGCTGTTCTAATGTCATACTTTCATTGAGCAAATCAGCCTTTTCCTCTGTGGTATGCCTCTAACTTTACTGTGCCTTTGTAAAAGCCATTTATGTTGTAAAACAGGAGCACGACAGATCTCTTCCATGAACTACTTCAAACTAGCACCTTTCTCCTCCCTCTCCTCTTAAAATGAACCTCATTCTTCTGAGTTGATGAGTTAACTGGTTAATGGTAAAAAGAAGAGAAAAAAAATGTACTGTCAGAACTAGGGCAAGAGAAAGGAAGGAGGAGGAGTAGAAGGTAAAATAGCATAGAGATCAAAACCTTTTCTTTGATAGGAGACTGACTCAACAATCCTTGTCACTTCAGCCTCAAGCTGAAATCTAAAAATTAATCTATAACTCTCTCTGTCTTGGTTAATAATAAAAAATATCTGATTACATTCCCATTTAGTGAATTTTCATTTACAGGTGCACATTAAAATAACTGTTAACCTCCTACACAACCTGGTATCCAAAACTGACATGAAACACGCTCACAGCTGAAACAGAAAACATTCCTTTGTGTCTATAACTGAACTGATCTGTGGATATTCTATTACCCACCTGCCATTGCTTTGTGGAGTACGACATCAAAGTTGAAAATTTGAAAATTATCCAAGTATTTTTTGGTATTTGAGGTGTCTCCTTATTATAGATTGAGCTAAATTTCATATCCAACTTAATGTCTCTGGTTGTATAGGCATTTTAATAAGAATCATGAAGTAAAATACATAAATATTCCTATTTTTAAATATGCATAAGATAGGTTCAGGTTAAAAAATATTCTTACATGCTCTAAGGCCTAGGATATTTTATAATGAAGAATGACAAAATCCTTCCCTCATAGCTACTGAGGTTTTTTTGTTTGTTTTTTGGTTGTTGTTTTTTTTTGTTTGGTTGGTTTTTTTTTTTTTTTTTTTTTTTTTTGTTTTTTTTTTTT
>VZTE01000550.1:200704-234001 GCA_013397775.1 Eulacestoma nigropectus
TTTTTTTTTTTTTTTTTAAGGCTTTTTTTTTTTTTTTTTTTTGCAATTTCTTTTCAGGATACCAGAAATTTCTACACTATAAAAAGAAATTCCAGAAAATAATAAAATCTAAATTCAAGGTAGCTTTGAACTTGCCTGAATGCTATTTTGCAAATGCCAACTGTTTCTTTTTATTACTATTGAAGACTACTAAGAAAATTCCAGACACAATTTTGTCCCTTAGTGTCACATTTTTGAAAAATGCTTTTGATACTGTCTTAGTTGTGAAGTGGTGAGTTTCAGACTTTGGCCATGATGTTTAAAGATCCTGCACATCTTCAGTAAAAGCTCATAGAAAACCTTTGATTACAATATTCAATTGCAAAATTACAGTTTCAATTTGTAAAAAAAAGTAGCGATTAACTTTTATTTGAAAGGTTTTTTTCATACTATTACAGAAAACCCAGAAAAATGACTAAAAATATCACTTGAAACTACTTGTAGCTTGTTTATTTTCCTCTCCTTTATTATCCTTCACCTCTCTCTAGCTGTTAATATATACTTATCTATCTGGATCCATTTTAGATAAAAAAAATGTGAAGTGCTACTAATTTCATTTTAGAATTTCCTATTTAAGCATCAGGGGAAAAAAACCCCAAACTTATTTTTCTGAGAAAAATAACCCTGAAAAGAAGCCAAATCAATCCCTTGCTTCCAGTTGTAACAGTATTCAAGATTTTTGAAGAAAAGTTTTTAATGTATCAGTTTGAAAGATGCCTGACAATCAAACAGCTAAGATCATCAAATGTTTGTGGCCTTAACTGAAGATCACAGTTATACACAGTAGTCATCTATTTATATGTAAACAAATAACTCTTTTTAGATTGTAAGATTACTTCCATCTAACAATTGCTTCTATAACACACACTCGTATTCTTCCAGTCTTTACTTCCTTAATTCAAGGAATCCATTTGAGTGTAATTTTTTTACTTCAAAATTCTTTATTTTTTGTTTTGCTTTATCTGCAGAAATGGGTTCCTTGTTTTGCTTTCCTCTCTAAGTTATGCCTTTCAGAGTCAGGCTGCATGGGCTTCACTGACATTTCTTTTGCAGTGAGGTCATTGGCAATCTTGTGTAATAAGCTTTTTAAGGAAGTTTCATATTCTAGTATGACTTTTCTTTATCTAGCTATTACCAGAACCTATGTCTTCACCTTCCTCAAAACCAATTACCCAATGCTTAAGAAGAGAGGACTAAATAGCTTTGAGTGTATAATTACTGAAAAGTACATTTTGTAATCCTTAAGCATGCATTTGTTTATGTTTGTGCTTTTGTGCGAGTATCATTTATTTAAAGTACTTGCTTTTTCCCCTAATGTTAAAACAGTCTTGTTTTAGAGAGCTAAAGATTAATCACAATGTAAGACTTTAAATAGTGCTAGAAGACGTATCTAGGTTTCAGAGGATCCTTCATTTGTAGAAATATGATTAAGAAAATACAAGTAGCTAAAACAGAAAAGAAGTATTTCAGTTTACCTTTTTAAATAACAAAATACAATAACTGCAATGATTGCTTCATGATTAATTAAAATTTAAATCAATATAATAAAATAATTAAACCAATCTCATTTAATTATTAGAACAGGATAAGAGTAATATTAGCCAGACATCTAGAAAATATTTTTTATGAAATTTCAATCACTTTTGTTGTAAAACCCAATTAAAGATTTTTGCTGTTGATTTTCTCTAACTCAATCAAATACAGTTACACTTCTCACCACAATAATCAAGTCATCTAAAGCTCATTTTACTGGTGGTGTATGAATGAGTATTTACCTCTATTCAGCTACCAATTTATTAAACTATATATAAATATAAACATTTCCAATAATTTCACACATCATCTGATCCACTGTTAAGCACTTGGTCTCAATTTATAACTCATAGCTTGTGTGAGTACAGGAGAAACTTTTCTGAAAGCATGCGAGTTGTTTTTTTTCAACCAGCTATAAAACCATTTTTTTTTTCTGCCAGGTAACTCAGAGAAGCAGACTATCCCATTATAATTTCTTACGAAGTCCTTAGTATCATAGTTAGGAATGGACAAAAAAGTTTGAATTATCCTCTGGAATTAGGTAATGTATATCAGCAGCAGAACTAGCAGTTTTCTTTCGCGAATCACCTGATTTAAAGCAGCTTCATGAAACACCTAAATGCATGCATTCAGCAGAAGAGTGATTATTTCCTGGCCATTAGCCACATACATTCTGTGTCATGAATAAAATATGACTGTCAAATAAATATCCATCATGCTCCCTAATATTCACTCACTAAGACTTGCAGCAAGTAATAAGACTGCTCAGTATCTAAAGGATTAAAAGTCCAGTTTAAATTGAATGGAGAAGTTCGCATTTCATACATGGATTTTAATGAAAATGCCTCATCTTGCTTTAGATTTCAGGTTCAAATCGACCAAATGTGTCCTGGCCAAATTTTGTTGAAATCAATAGTAGGGCAAAACCACTGTGATACAAAAAGCTCAGATGCTTTTAGCCGACAAAAGATACTGCCTTTCTTTAAAAACCCTATTCATAATGAAGACATCTGTATATATGTTTTCATGTATATGCTAATAAACACATACCCATAGTGGTACTTTTGATACTCAGGAAAAGTGTTTTAAGTTGGCTTTGAAGAACGGGCATCCAAATGACAGCATAAATTTGGAGTACATGTGAACTCTATAGCATTGCTCTCTGCCCTGTTCCTCATTCAGATTGTCCACACAAATTACTCGCATATTAACTTGATTGGTCTCATGGATATAATTTCTAAGTCTTCTATTGCTCTGTAGAGTATGTTAATAAAGTGATAGTGTAATAATAATAATAACAACAATAATATGTTACCTCAGTGCTTAAGGCATCTTTGATTTGTGCTTTTCTTAACATTGATGTCTTTGTTAAATTCCATTAGATGCTTCTCCCCTCCATTACAACCTAAAGAAAAATAATTTTTGATCATAAAACAATACACGGATTTGTGCCACTCTACAAAATATTGAGGAAAAATATTCTATTGCATCTTCTTCTCAGAGTCCTTAATATTCATTGTCCTTAAATGTACAGTTGGATTTGATGATCTTGAAGGTCTTTTTCAACCTAATTGATTCTATAATTCTATCATTCCGTTTAGCTGTTGCTTTTGTAATCGAGAGATAATCATGCTCAGCTGGAGCTCTTGCAATAAGCCAGAAAGGTGGAAATATAAAATGTTCATGTTTTGACTGACACTTTTTCAAGCGTATTAATTTATCTGATCTAATAATAGTTTAGATATTTAAGGCTTCTTAGACAAGCAGGAGGGCTCCAACTAATTTTAGTGAGAACTTAGTTTTGATTTAATAAGTCTCTGATTAATTAATCTCTGAGAGTAACTCAATTGAAATTAATAAAGTTGTCAGTGAGAAGGTATCTCTCTAATATATATCTGGTCATTCATATTTGGCAGTTCATTTACAGAATAGATTCTGTTTTACAGAAATCCTTTACCAAAAGAAACTGTCCTGTGATAGGCTTATACTGCTATCTTATACCATACTAAAATGTCATTTTTTTTGTTAAGTCTTCACGGTGCAAAGCGAGGCTGCAGAAAAATATCCTGCCTGTCTCAGGAGAAGCAAGCAAGCATGAGTGTGAAAGCAGTGTGTTAGACAAAGAGAATATTGTAAAAACATGGAAATACTGCTACTTACAATCAGCATATCTGGCATGGAACAGCACTGAGCAGGGTGAACATACCATTGATACATTAATATAATGAATTTCAGTTTCTATCCTTAATGTACCCATGCTCAGATACACTCTGACTTGAGAATCTAATTAATTTTAAGAGACAAAACTACATACTGACATAAGAACATGTAATTCCATTCACTGTTTCAGTAGAGCTGGATTTCTGCCCTGATTATGAAAGGAAAGCCTCTCTTCCTTCTTGGTTTCCTCTAAACTCTCTTACAGATATAGAGAGTAGGTATTTTTAATTGTGCAATCTAATCTTAGAATGTACTGGTAAAACCAGTTTTGTCATTTCTATGCAAGGATGCAGGATGTCTGAATCTGCCTACCCTATTACAATATGCAGAGTTCAATGGAGCTTTTACAGATCAGTTCATAAAAGAAATGTTGTGCAGAGGTACTAAAATAATTCTAAACTTTCCATAGCATTCTTTTGAAGAAGTGAATTTTAAAAGATAAATTCAATCATGGAAACTGGTATAATTCTATACAAATAACAAATACAGGTGTAATAGTTCTCTTGATATTTTTTTCTTTTTGATAAGGTCCCCATGGATTTACAATAGTTGTACTTGGGGCTCTATAATACTGATGGTGTCCTTAAAAGCAATTTTTATTCATACATTTTTTAGTTCAATAGCTCTTTTGGTGGCAGAGTGACATAGATAGAACTAGAGACATTAACACATATACCCCAACTACAAACTCAAATATTTCTTCAGAGGTTTTATTTATGGCCTCGTTTTATGTCTGCAAACCCTAACAGATCTGTGTTACTCCGGTGTCCCAATCTCTCAGTCACAAGTGCATGTGCCCTAATGTATTTTATCTTTGTAAAGTGATGCTGCCTGACTGCACTTTTAAATGTATGATATGCTAAGCTTTACTGCATTGCAAACGCCCCTTTTAATTTGAACTTGAGTATATTCTAATTTTTACAGAATAAAATCAAAATAGAATCACCGGTTCTTCAGAATATGATCAATTACCAGAGTTAATCAAGTTAACACAGGTTTCCTAAATCACATCACATATGTGATTAAGAAATACTGTACTTCTCTTGCAAATATACACTGCTGCTAGGAAGAAAGGCAGGCAGAATCCACATCTCAGCAGCAAAGGCAAATTTGTGAAAACTGATTGTTGGGCAACTTTCACCAAAAGCTAATTTTCTTAAAAGCTGCTAGGCAGTATTTTTATTTCAGGGCAATCCTCAATAAACATTTCAAGACTTTTTAGAGCAAAAATAGGCTAATTGGCTTCAATTCCTCACTTGTAAAAAAGAGGATAAGAATACCTTCTAGAGATAATGAGAATTTTTATAAGCGTATCTGTTAGTATGAGTGCAGTACTTAATTACTAAAAAGCATCATGAGAATGTACATACAATTACACTGTTTAAGCCTTCCACTCCTTTATGGCTCACACACACAGGCACACATGATTACATATAAACAAGGAACAGTTTTAGTTTATTTCACTCCTTCATCTGAATTCTCATATTGAGTGTTGAGCAAAAATAGCAGCAAAAACATTTGAATTATATGGCTATAATTTATCATTCACACAAGTAGTCATATGACTTTGTTTTGATTAGTTGACTTGTTTTATGATCTGCCAGTCAGATAAATTTAATAAAACAAATAGAGGAAGTAAAGCAAACATCCATATTATACCTTCACCTGATGTTAAAAATCTGTCCCAGTTATATTTATCAAAACACAGATCTTGACAGTTCCAGAAAAGTCTCCCTGTAAGAACTGTTCCTTATAAGTGCAGACCTACCACATTTTTTATACCATATGGAAAGTCAGTATTAAATCCTAGGGGAAAACAGCTCTTAAAAGAGTTTCTATCCCTATGTTCACCCCATTTAAGCTTACATTTCAGTAACTTTTTTGGTAGGTTCCTTCTCTGCTCTTCAGTCTAGTAGTTTAAATTCTTTTAGTAAGTTATTTGAAAATTACTGCCTGGTCAGTAGGAACTTCAAAATGTCAAGCCTCCCACACCATCAACATCTAGATCTATTTTAAAATATTCCCCCTCCTAGGAATAACTCATTTTTTAAAATGCTGGGATCTTTGGAGCTGTAAAAAATTTGTCAAGGCAAAAAAGTCAGAATACTCTAAAAAGTTGCATCTGCTGTACTGTTTTAAGTATGACATATTCACTGCAGAAAACACTTCGTTCCTGCATGGCCATAGAATGAATCAAGCTCATTTTATTTTACACACTGCTGAAGTTTCAATTATTTGCTATCTTGCTGACCTTCCCTAACTCTTATAGTAACCATCATCCTCACACTAATGTTCTGTAATGATACATTTATTCGTAGGGTCAAATGCACAATAAGTGATTTTAGAAGGGATGGAAGGAATGCTTTTTTACATTGACACATAAATTTTAGCATTTTTAATAGCTCAGTTCATTTTAAGTCTCTCTGTGAATAATATCCCCAAAATAGTTGTTGTTATTATTATTAATTTGATAATATTTAGACGATTGAGGAGATTTTTCTGAGTGCATGAAAAAGAGAGATTCTTTCAGAAAAAGTGATTAGATATAGGTTTTTTTCAAAAGGTTTTAGAATTTAAGTAGAAAACTTTAAACTACTAGTAAAATAATGAGAGAACAAGTAACACTGAAGAAACCTGCTTCTAATATTTTCAATTTTTTTCATTCAAATGCTTAATGTTTTTCATAATAACTTATTTGCACTTTTTTTTTTCCTGTTGCAGTCTTTGCGCTATCAAGGAGCTGCTAGATTGTGTTTTTCTCAAGAGTAAGTGACACAGCTAATGTGTAGACCTCTTATAGACTATCTTTCATGTATGTTCCTACACTGTTTCTCTTTTTGAACCTCCAGAAGAACTTGTTGAAAGACAAAAATAATCCTTTGGTGCAGATATCACAACCAAGCTGTTAGTTTCCATATGTGGGTAGTACAAGACATCAGACTGATGCTCCTCCACCTTGCTCACCATTCTTATCCCACAATTACACAGCTGCTGGCTCCAGCGGTAGAAATATCCCCAGACTGAACGTCCTCCTGACTTTATCGTCATAAGTGACATGGGAGATTAATTCCATTGTGCTGTGGTGATTAAGCTTACCTTGACCTTCTTTGGCATTTGCCTAAACATTAACAATTCTCCAAAAGATGATGGAATCACTACTGGTTTTATTCGTCCTGCTTTACTAAGGAAAAAAAGCAATAAAGTTCAAATTTCTACCAGTGACATGCATGCACAACACAATTGCAAATTTGCTAAAAGCATAACAATCTTGCTTGCCTTACTCCTGAGTAGTCCCAGGAAATAATGAATTAGTGAATGAGCTCAGGCATCTGGGAGCAGATCCTTGCTAAGGAATTCATTGACTATTTCTTAGCTATCTGCCTAAGACATATTTTAGGAAGAGTTTTCATCCATTATACGTCCTTTTGATGTCCTTCTCTGAATGAAGATGAAGTTGAACAAAATTCAACCAAAATCTCTTAAATATTTTTAAATTAAGTACAAGAATCTCTATTCATAATTATCACTAAAAGATATTCAATTTCTGTATATTTTTTATCTGTTTGCTTTAAAATACAAAAATATTTCATATTAAAAAATGAAAATGCCCTATACTCAGGTAAAAATACAAAAAAGTTTTTTTAGGAAAATAAAAATTAAATAAAAATAATCAATACTTTATTTTCATAGTTTTGTATTCTTTATACTTTATCTCATTTGACTGTTCATAATAAATACCCCCTTCATTGCTGGCTATACTATGATCTAGGTATGTCTAATACCTTGATTTGGTTTTTATTTCTCTCAAATCAAGTAAAAGACAAAACTCACGAACTGGTAACTCCATGTGTCCAATACTACATAAAGCTGTAGTCTTTATCCTGTTTGCCTTTTATTCTGGTTTTTGGTGATTTAGTTTGTGTTGGGGTTTTTTGGTTTTCCCCACCTGCTGGTGGGGAAGTGAGCAAACAGCTGTGTGGTGCTTGATTGCTGACTCAGGATAAACCATGTAACCCCCCACAATGATGTCATCAATGTATTGCAGGTGTTCAGGGCCTTCATCCTGTTCCTGTGCACTCTGTATCAGTCCATAGCAAATGGGCTCTGTTACCAACCCTAGGGCAACTGATTCCAGGTGTACCAGACACCCCACAAAGTGGTCTCCACTCTGTGTTATTAACACTGTTCTGGTCTCAATCCCAAAACATAACCCAATAAAAATCACTGTGAAGAAATTTACCTCTTTCCTAGCTAAAACCAGCACAGTACCTAAACACTTTTCTTTTAAATGACAAATTTTATCACATAAATTTTTGTTGCCTAGATACTAGTAATTTACCATGTTATCTTTTTTCCTTATTATCTCAAAGTTCTTTCCTCAATAACATATCATTGTTACATACATTTATCAAGAAAACCTCATTCAGTGCCATTGCAGAATATCGACCACAATACATCACAGATTAGTTGAGAAACAACAGACTTACATTGCTTAAATTAATAAAATATATGCAACACTTAATATTTCTATTATACTATATTTCTACTATAGTACCAGTACTTTATTTCATCAACATCTAGTGAGAAACAGTCAGTATAATACATGCTTCAGTAGAAAAGGCTTTCCTGGAAAATGCTAAACATTGGCATTTGACTATCGCATTGCAGAATTTGCAGTTAATATATAAAGGCTCTTAGTCTTTTACTAGTAAGCATGACTATATATTCTCTGCTGCAGTTTGAGTTCTGTGTTTTTCTTATGCAAAAATACATTTTTATTAAATATTTTGTGTCATTTCTTCTTTAGCCACAGAGAAGTACTCTTAAAACATAGTGGTTAAGACTGTTGATTGCTTCACTGCATTACAACTAGCTTGTTGGCATTTATCAGAAAGTACTATATGATTCATTAGCTGTGAAAGGCTTTAAATAATTGATTTGCAGCATGGGAGATTAACATGGAATCTCATTAACCAAGAAAGCTTGCTATAGTTTTCATTTAAGTAGAACTAACATTTTGGAAATCGCTTGATAGGGGGGAAAAAAGCTATAGCTGCCTCAACAGAAACTCAGTACAGCCAATATTACAAAACTTCCATCATATTACGTATCTTTTTCTTTAATAGTTGAACATATGTCTGATATTATAACAAAATGGTGATGCACATTGGACATCTATTGTTTGATTGAAATATTTGGTTGATTGTTTTAATATATTTTTGTTTATTTGTTTTGCTAAAGATTATGTAGTTTAGATGAAACTTACTGTAGATTGACTATAAATATCAGAATTTTCTAATACCAGTGGGGAGTTAAAGTCTCATGGATTAAACTTCTCTGAGGTCCTGGATTTTACTAACAAATGAGAGCTGGAAGTGGGTTACCCAGTGAAGGCATTTTCAAAGACATGTTCCTCCGTTACACAACTACGTCATTCTCCCTCATATATGCTTTTTCAGTGTTGCAGATCAGTTTCCTGAGGAGAAGCCCATTGCTTATATGCTATGTCTGTTCTACGGAATTTTTCCTCTATTCAGTTATAATGTCAGTGACCTGGAAAAGAGTTAGTTGAATGGAATTTTCTATATCTTTAGCTGACTCCTATCAGAGATATTCTAGAAAATAATTATTCTGATTCTTGCATAGTACTTTTTATCACTAAATAAATTTATTTGGCAAAGTTGCTACTACTATGTTAAAGCACCCCTCTAGGGTGAAATAGAAGAACAACATTTTTTTTTTAATGGCTAATATTTTTACAATAATTTATTAATCAAAAATGCTTTCAATTTTATCAACGTCCTCTATCAAAAGATTAAATAAGGTAGCAGAATGTCAGATCAATTTTTTCCTAGCCTTCCTTTTTATTTCTGATACCTGCCATTTTATGGTCCCTATAAAAAACATAATTATGAAAACATCTGTTCAAAGGAGAACTGTCTTCCTCCAAGTACTTAAAGACTGGTGCATGCACTGTTTATATCCCTCCTAGATTTTTCACACATCAAGCACATGCGAGACATCTCTATACATCTAAGCTTTTTGGTTACTAGTTATTACTACATTATTAAATTGAGTTTCTTCTGTTCTCCATGTCCATGGAAAACTTTGCCCTCAATATTCTTTTCCTAATGAAACAACCTGTAATATTTGTGATTTTTTTTTTTTAATTGAGTGGATCAAAGTGTATAGACTTCTTTACACAGACATTTTTCATATTCTTTACAAGCTTATATGTGCAATTCTACTGCACCACCTTTACATTTTACTATGCTCTTCACTCATTCTTTAAACCATAACTCAGGAATAATTTATAGGGTTTTTTAGCTCACCCGAATCAAGTGGTGGTCAACAATGACCTACTTCTTTTATCTATTTTTTGTTCCCTTAAATGATGGATGTTTACTGGGAGAGGGAGAGAGCAGGGGGAAGAGTTTGGTATTTGCCCAGGTGTATACTGATTTAATGGTGTATTTGACCTTCTCATTTAGGTTTCTTTCCTGTGTCTGGTTTTATTGAACCATTCCCACTACATTTCTAGTGCCAGCAGACTAGTAGAACTTTGGTTTGGGATACTGATAACCTACTAGCTGTTGGCTAAAGAAAAAACACTATGTCTTCATTGCAAATTCTAAAATCTTTTCCTCATACCATTTTCTAAATCACTCGATCAAATTCTGAAGTTTATGCCTGCCGACATCCACATAAGGAAATTTCTTTATTTCTAATTTCTAGATTTTCTCTGTTAATCTAACTGTATAATCTTAAATTTAGCACTGAGGTATATTATGAAATTCTTAGTGTAATTCTGTAGTGTCTGTTTTAGTAAGCAGCATATTAAACAGTTTGGATAGAAGTGTTAGCCATGAATTTTTTATTATTCATGCTATGAGTTCACATACAGTTCTAGCATAATATTTATGGTGTTTTTTATCATTTTATGGGAGGATCACAGGTTTGCAATGGGCAGTTTTGATCCACTGCCCTCCTAAGGTATAGCATGACTATTTTACAAGAGAGATGATTTAGAACAATGATCAGCAGGTTGGAAAAAATAAAATAAAAAACAGTATAAAAATATCCTAAACAGGAACGGTTATGAACATAAAATGATCTCACTTCACTGAGCAATCTCCAGTAGAGGTGAGGTTCCTTAGAACAGAAGAGCCAAGGATTTGACACTGCTGCCACATAATATGTGCTTCTATTGCCATTAGTCTGACAGGTCTTGTGAGCAGGAATTCCATTCTATTTCTGCAAAAGGTCACCTTTGAAAATTCAGGTACAAAAATTAAATTATTCCCAAACATATAGCAATGCGTCACTAGCTTACTTCTTTCTTTATGAACTTTAGCAAAATAATTCTTTTCAACAACTTGTTCCAAATAAGTTATTATGATTTTAACATTGAGGTGCTATATAACAGCCTAAAGTGGATTGTACTGGTTTAAAAACAAACCACTGAGAGACTCCAAGTCAGAAATACAATTTAATAGGAAAAATAAAATAAATGCAATAGTACAAAAAGAAAAACCACTGACAGAGTCAGAATGCAACCTGACACCCTGTTGGTCAGGGTGTTGGTAGCAGTCCGATTAAACGGTGCCTGCAGTCTGCTGGAGTGATGGTTCTGTTGAGGCAGTGATCCTGTCAAGGGGTCTGGTCTTCCTCAGAGGGTCCAGTGGTGACTGTGGAGCTCTTGTCCTCTGGAAATCCAGGAGGTAAGGGCTGCCTATGGTATTCCAAACCTCCAAGTATATACAGATGGGAACGCTCAGTTCCTCCTCCTGGGCGGAGTATCTCACAGTGGGATGGTGAGTCATGAGGCAAGGCATTGATGGGCCCATTAACAGAAGATATCCCCCTGGAGGGAGGATGGGTCATGGGAGAGATAAGAAACACTGCCCCACCTGGTTTCAACAGCTGGTCCATTAACAGGAGATACCCCCAGAGTTTATCAGGGATGAGTCATGCAGGAGGTGGGGAACACTGCCCCACCTGTTTTTTAACAGCTTATGAAGATGGTGATAGAATATATACTTTTGGGCACCTCTTATATTGTAACCTAGGACAAGGATAAAATTTAAGGAGGATAAAATATAGAAAATTATACATGTGGGCCATGCTTGTGTCTGTATCGTCCATTCCTGCAACAGAAAAAAATAGACAAATAAAAGTAATAAAATAAACAAATCTAATTGTTTTCTAAAATGTTCTAAAGGTTTAAGAAATATTTCTCCCTACTAAACTAGAAAAATTCAATACAACTAAATTTAAATTTCCAATTTAATTAAAATATAACACTAAACAGTATTACAGCCTATACTTTTTCCTCTGTTCTATCATAGACTGAATGTTATCTAACCTTACAAGAACCAGGTCCAAAAATCTCCCATTCTGTGAAAGCTGAGTAAGGATCAGAATAACATTGCATCTTATATCTGCAGTAAAATTAGGAGCCAAAGTGTCTAATGTTAGCCTCATGAAGTAGGGTATATATTTACTGCAATAAATAGGTTCAAAACCTGGTTTATTAGTTATTCTTTGGGCTCAATACTTTAACACAGACTTTAAATTATAATATTATTTGCAGAGCAATAGTAGTATTATGCTGTTACTACATCCTAGTTTGACATAATAGTATGATTTATCTTTTACTTTGTGATTATTATTCTCTTCTATATCTTTCTTTCTAACATATTGAATATATATATATTTTTTTTTTTTTAAAAGGGAATTTGGAAGTGACATAGAGAGCACTCTTTCCAGGAAGAAATTAAGGCATTTTTTTCTCCCATTTTTGCTGCTGTAATGTTCTGTCACTGGGAAAGTTATTGATTCTGCATTTGATGAAGTGGCTTTTAAAGTAATAATTCTTCCCTGCTATTTCTCTTTTCCTTAATATCATAGCTACCTCAGACACTGAACATTCAATAAGTAAACCAAATATGTTTATTTTGTCTTGGGAAGAAATATTATTAATGTTGATCCTTTGTTTATGTTCTTGAAGCCACCACTGCCTAAAACAGTGTTGATGTCCTCTTCCCTCATATGTTAAATTCTGTAATTTAAATTGTCTAATAATAACTAATGAAACTGCAGCCCATATAAAAATATAGCTAAATTGCTTATGAATTTCCAAAGTGATTGATGTGAAAGAAGAAACACCACGCTTATTGTATTACATGGCATCATAAAAAAATCAGTAACTTAAAGTAGCTATTGACTGATTTTCAGATGGAAAATGGATTGCCAAAATGCATGTAAATTACATTTAGTCCCCAGCACAAACTCGCAAATTGTGCTTCTGTCTAAAAAATAACTACAATATTGAAAAGAGTTACTTTTCTGTTACATGCTTTCAGTGTTATGCTTACACACATACCTACAGATGTACCTGAATATTTAAGAAAGAGAAAAATTAAACATACATTTTGTAAACAATATAAGTGTATTGCATAGGACTTTGGTTTTCGTTCCTAATAATAGAAAATGTAAAAGAAATGAACAAAGAAGGGAAATATTAAGACTTTTGGAAGTCATGCATAATATTGGAGGACAAAAATGGGAATTTTAGATAATTCAAAATATGGCCATTCCTGCTTCCTAGAAATAATACTGCATCAATTTGATGGCAAGGCTTAGTCAGTCATTTTTAATTTGATTATAGTGATTGTCTTAAAAAAAAGAATAGATCTTTCTTTATCATATTCTTTCCTTTTTCAGTCTCCTTTTTGTTCAAGCCTCTGAAGTCCAAATTTTATCAAATATTTTTTTGTCTTCACCTAATTTATGCAGATAAAAAGTATATTTGAACAATTTGAAAAACTGTGAATAACAAGGAATGTAGCATGAAAACTTTGTTCAATTTAATCTATTCTGGCATCATAAAGCATAGGAAATATTATTTCTGCCCATACTAGCAAAAGGCCATTGACTCTTTATCGCTCTGATCTTACTTTGATAGCTGTGATAGCATTTGTCCAGCCGACAAGTAACTATTGCCTAAAACAGCTTTAGTTAAACTTTAGTTTATAGTAATGACAAGAAAAATGTGTATACTGAACTGTTAATGATTCCTAAATAAAAGTTGTTGTAGAAGGACATAGACACAGGATGATACCTGAGGCCCAGGAATGAAACCTTGTGAATCAGGCAGAACTGGACTTACGTGCAATTGTACTGTTACTATCAAATTTATTTTTACCTAGAAGTGCCAACAGCAGTGGTAACGAGAAAACAGCACAGTGATAGAACTCTTCATTATACGAGCATCTCAGCCTGCCTCCCTAGATCTCAGCTAGGAAGCAATAGAATCCAGAGAAACTTAGATCCCAAAGTAACATATTTCAGTTAGAATTTTAAGAGGTAAAGATTTTGCTCAAAATTTTAATCACACAATAAAATAGGAAGGAACCAGAGAATCAGAGTAAGAATAAAGGAAAATTATTCTAATGTGGAATTTAATATTATGGGGAAAAAAATAAAGAAAAAAGAATCCTGTGTCTAAATTTGTATTTTACTTCAAAGTATGTTACTAAGTCCATTAAGAATAAAATTGCAGTCATCAAACTTAAACAGAGAGACAGTGAGAAATAAAGTTTAAAAGAAAAAAATGGAAATCTTGAAATGAACACAAGTTCTCCACTGCAATGCATTTAAATTCTTTTTACATTATTTTTACATTTGTATCACAAATGCAAAATGATCGATGCTTTTAATGCTATATTGAAATGTATAAATTATGTATATCTACAGATTAAGATATATATATTATAGATATAGATATAGGTATAGATTATATAGATTATATAGATGATATAGAGGTAGATATAGGTATAGATAGATATACAGATAGGTATCTGCTGCAAGTACAAATTTATACTTAAGCTGACAAATATATTGTCCATTCTTCACAGTAGTTTTCCACTATTTCTGCATAAGAGGAACCTGGCTTATTTATTTATTTCCAAATTGTTTGCAATTCTTATGTTTGATGGTAATCCAGGTTACTCTGAGGAGGATTAAATCTGAGTAGGGTGTATTTTTGTTATTGTCAATCATGTTCACTAATATTTTACTGGTGTTATTTTGTCTCATAGTAATTTTAAACCATTTCATGTGTTAAGTAACAGACATAGGCATAGTGAAGGAGTTAAAATCATGTTTTGGTTGCCCAGCAATGTCAGAATCCACTAGATTCAGACTTCTGAAAACAGAAGTGCATTTGTGCTTTCAGTCACATCTCTCAAATTAAAACTACTTCACTGAAGCACACAGAGCAGACAAGAAGTAGTTTTCACCATTGGCTTTATGAAGAGATTGAATATATTGCAGAGTTATTATTGTGTTCCTCCCAGTCTTTTCCTTTCTCATCTAAATAAACCTGATTGTTTCTCAGAGATCATGTTTTCACATTGTCTTACCATTTGTAATATCATCTGTGAATGATTTTTTTTGCCAGAAGACGAAGAGGCATTTTCTGCAGACTAGGAATGTGCGCAAGCCACTGGCATAACTGGGGACTTTAGTTGGATTACATTATGTAAAACTATGCATGACATAGAAACATTTTTGTTAGTACTTGGAATGACAGATAAATTAAACTGTCCTTTCTGCTCTATATAATTACTTACCATATCAGAATCTGATGTGAGTCGTTATATTATAGAAACATATTAAGATTATAAATATATTTTAAAATCTAACACTGCTTGGCATAAAGATGCAAACTGCACTCCTGAAATCTTAGTGTTCCTTACTTCAGAGATTTGGGATCTTTAGGATCTCTTCTTATTCTTCAGTTATTTGTGCAGTTTTCTCTTTCTAGACAGAAAAAGAAGCAGAAGCCAGTAAGCATCAACTTTCCAAGTCTCTGCAGACCACAGCTGAGAACTGCAGTTACTGGCACATCAGCCTTTGTCATTCTAATGTCTCATGCAGAGCAGCCAAATCGGAGTGCTCAATGCCTATATTACATCTCATATTTTCTTTATTTCCAATATTTCCTCATGAGTTTCTGCATTTGTTATTGTTAATTGTGCTGTTAAATGTCTAAATACCATAATTCCAAAGGAAGCCCAACCAGAGGCACAACCATCTCAGGAGCAAACAGGAAACATAAGATCTAAGGTGTGAATGTTTTAAACTTTGTGACGACCGATTGGGGTGTTTGATTGTTTAAACACTTCAAGGACTACAGGAATAAATGAGTATAATATAATCCTGAATTGGAGCAGTTTGAATAATACCACAACAATCACAGCTACTCGACGGCTTTTTATGTTTGGCTCCAAGAACCAGACCCACGGTGTCTTTTTTTTTTTTTTTTNAAAAAAAGTTTTTTTTTTTTTTTTTTAATTGCCACATGGAATTTAGTCATTCAATGCAGAGAAAAGAGAGGAAAAACAATAGTTTCAAATTAATCACAAACTTTACTACAGTGTCTGAGAGACCATTGTAACCTACACAAACAGACCTCAACCGGGATTTAGCAATCAAATTCTACTTCATCCACTGTTTTAGTAGTAACAAAAGAATTAGTAGTGTTTCTATTTAGTGAAATATTCATTGACACTCCTCTTTCTTTGAATAAGATTAATGTGTTTTTCATTCATTCACTGACATTTTCAAATGCATTACTGCAAAACTAAATAAAACAATTGATTAGTAATGTTTGGACAGATGCATGAAAAGATAGATGTATATGCTTTAACAGTATTTTTTGCTTATACAAGAAAAAGTTTCACACAAGGCAGTAAATTTTTAAAATATAGCTAATTCCCTCAATTACTATTATTATTTTAAAGAAAGGTTGTCTCATATGTATCTAAATCATTGCAATCTACTATTGCAAACATATTTAACTTTTTATTCAGTCTACATTATTTTCTATCTAGTTTTCTGAATCCTTACAGAGAATTAAAAAAACCTATCAGT
The DNA here is from genome assembly GCA_013397775.1 of Eulacestoma nigropectus. Taxonomy (NCBI): domain Eukaryota; kingdom Metazoa; phylum Chordata; class Aves; order Passeriformes; genus Eulacestoma; species Eulacestoma nigropectus. The sequence continues at coordinate 217,436 of VZTE01000550.1, forward strand.
GACCCAAGGAAATCCTCATTAAAAAAAAAAAATCATACAAATTTGTATTGTAACAGTTTATTGTATAAACTTAGACAATTGCTGAGGAATATATGTTCAAATTTTTTTTAAGTTCCTGTGTTTCTAATCTATGTTTTTGTTTTATTAGAGTATCTATATAATTATATATATTGTCCCTAGGCAATACATAGTCCTTGTTTTTGTTCTTACGAAACTCAGTAAACAGTTTATTCATTTAGTCATTCCAATCCGTGTTTGTGTGGACAATCACATTTGTAAATGTTCTCATGTGAATAAGCATCCACCAACATCTGGATTTTCCAACTCAGCATGAGCTTTGATTGCCACAACAATAAGATTGTATTCTGCCTATTGCAACTATTAATTTGCACTTTGAGCATCCTTATAATTTTCACTGTCTTGCTTTAATGATGAATTGAACAATAAATTTAAACTTTAATGAAGTCAAAACCCTCAAAGAATAAATAGAGCTTGGGAAGATAATGACCAGAATTTGTATCAACACAGATTTAGTTCTATAAAACCATAAACAGGACAATCAAAATCTTATTATGTTCACTTTAAAATTAATATAATTACTATTGAAACATGAGAGACAATGCATAGTGGCAATGCAGATTCAGAAATTTCCTCTTAGGAATACCAGAGGATTACTTTAAAGCATATAGTTATGTATAAGCCTAATATTTTCAGATACTGCAGATTAGACAGTGAATAAACTACTTAAAGAACCTCAGACAATAAGAAAGTTAGTATTTAGAATAAAACCATAATAAGTTTCAAAGCTTACATTCTATACACTAATAAAAATACCCTGGTTTCAGATGGGACAAAGTTCATTTTCTTTGGAGTAGCTGATACAGGGCTGTGTTTTGGATTCATTATGAGGATAATGTAGGTAACACACTGATGGTTTAGTTGTTGCTAAGTAGTGCTTATCATCTGCCAGTGAGGAGGTGCACAAAAAGCTGGGAGGGAGCATGGCCAGGACAGCTGACCTGAACTGACCAAAGGGGTATTCCATAACACAGAGTGTCGTGCCCAGTATGTAAACTGAGGGAGTTCCCTGGAAGGGGGACCGATCCCCACTGGGGATGGGCTGGACATCACCCTGTGGATAGCGAACAACTGCACTGTGCATCACTTGTTTCTCTTGGGTCCTGTTACTGCCTCACCCTCTCCTCATTACTATTATTATTATTAACTTATTAGTAGTAACATTTTTTTTTTTCAGTTAGTAAATTGTTCTTAACTCACCTTTTATTTCTGATTCTCCTTCTCACTGACAGAGAGGAAGTGAGTGGCTGCATAGTACCTCATTGCTACGTCAGGTTAAATCATGATAAAAAATAAATTAGATTTTTGTTGATTAATGAAAATGATAGGAAAAAAATTAAACTTTGATGTATGATATCTTTTGGACTTCATTCTCCCTAACTGATGTATCTAATTTCAGAAAATAGTGCTATCACTGAGCATTAAAAAATTTATTGTTCCTTTATCAATTAGCTAATTATATGCATTTCCATTTAAAGTAAGTAATCTCTGCAGGAAATAAAACCACATGATTACCTTGTCCCCCTTGTCTTTTTCTAAAGTTGTTCCTATGGAAAATGCAAATATATTTTTTTTCTTTCATGATTTCCAAATCCTAAAATCTGCTTACCTTAAGTAATCAGGAAACAACAGAACTTCTTTCCAGACCTCAAACCTGTAAGAACGTAGTACAGTAATCCCAGTTCTATATGTAGTTGCACACCAAAAGTCTTTATCATAGGACACTTTTATTTATTTCTTCATGGCTCCACAGGACGTTGCAGCCCTAGCAAATGTTGAATTAACTACCTTGAATTTAAGCTCAAATGTTGAATAGTCCGAGAATCTTCTAATAACTTTCTGCGGAGTTTGAACTTGCATATATAATAAGATTTAAATTAAAAATTTTAATTTAAAAAAAATGAATAAAAATAATTTTTGTAGATCCATCACATTTCCTGATATTCCATTCTCCTGACTGCAGCTCTTGTCCTGCAGACATTACTATTAACAAACTTGTGAGAGCTAGGTATTAAAAGCAAACCGTCATCGGTATTTCTCTGCATCATTAAACATAATAACATTAACTAAGAAAATCAGTGTAGAGCCCAATTAATTACAAAAGAAGGAACAGCAGGGAAACAAAAGAGTTTTCAAATGTGCTCAATAGCCTCATCTCAAGCATTTGTATATGCACCCCAAAAAGCAAAGCTATTTCATCTGTAATGCAAATATTGAATGAAACAGAACTTTAATTAGATAGCATCTGTCTTTTGAAAAGTTTTCTCCTGACAGTTTATTTAGACAGTTATATCCTCCATTCACTTTAAAAGATTACATCATTTAATGGGAAAAAAAAAATTCCATTGAGCAAAAATCCACAAAAAAAACACCATGCAGAAATACACATCCAGACAGGTCCAGGTATTTTTTGTGGTTGCACTCTATAACAATATATCTGGCCTTGTTTACATATTATTCATTGAAGAAAATTTAACAGAGTTTTTAGCATATAATTGAAATGTGCATGAAAATTTTAATTAAAATCAAATCTACTTTACAGATTTTTTTACATAATCATTGAAGTTTGGTTTTATTTCATCTGTCTAAAAGAGCAATCTAAGGTCTAGCTCGTTAGATTTAAATGTAACCTTTCCATCCAACCCAAAGAAAAAAAATTAAAATACTCATCTTTGAGAACTTAACTTTGAGAAATGCCTATTTCTCCTCAGAGTGATGCAGAAAAAAAGATGAAGTTAAACCATATAGGTTTTCATCATCAAAAATTGGATGAGATCAAACCACTTCCAGTGGCTTTATTGGCATACACTGAGATATGAATTTTAAAATCATCTTAGTAGATAACTTTTAAGAATGAAAGAATGGTGTTAAATGAAAAAAGGAAGAAAAATTGTTAACATAAACTATGAAGATGTGACTATCACAATTATTGACAAGCTGTAAGTAATAAAGATATTTTACTAATATAAAATATAGCCCTGTTCAAGTTAAAAACCCAGTAAAAACTGTTAAGTCAGTTGAATAGTTTTATGATTCAGACATGAAGAGTGAGGACAAAATTTTATGCATTTTTTGTAGATTTACAGCAAGATTACAATCACCATGGTAACACTTCTCGTATTAAAAAGTAGGATAATAGATTTTGACCAGTTGCTCGTCTGCATCTTAATTTTCTGAGACAAAAAAAGATACTGCTTCAATTTGTTAATGATTACAGGATCACATTTTTGTTTTTATTAATAATTAATGAATTAATATATTTTACATAGCTATATGGGACCTTGAAGATAAAAATCTTACAAATGGTGTGACTGAAGTGCATTATAAAACAATCGAAATAAACTAAGTCCTAATAGCTTTCTCTGTTATCTAAACACTCCTGATCCTTAAGCTCCATTAGTGAACATGTTGGGGTTTTTTTTGCCAACAACTAATATTATTTACAAAGAAATCATGCCTAGTATTCATCTATCCTAGTCTGACCAATTTACTTATGTGGAGTAGTGCTGCATTCATTTCAGAGGAAACCACTCACTGAGCCTTGTAAACAAGGCTATCAGGATATTTGTATTTTCCACGGAGTGAATTCATGTTTAATTACCAGTGCAATGCCCGTTATATTCTCATGACTGACACATCATATGATTCCTGTTAGTCCTGCTGGCTCTGTTCCTTTCCTAGGAACCTGTTGTGGCATTGAAATCTGGTCATCCAAATGACCGAAACATTGTCTTGCTTCCAGCTGGTTGCTGCTTATGTGATGACAGTGACCACATAGTTATCTCAGTTATTCCATTCTGTGCAACATGCTTTTGTTCACTGATAATAGCATTCACATTTCACTTATTCAAATAATTTTTCTATATTATTTGTGCTTAAAAATGAAACCGTGTGGTTGTCACTCAGAAATAAAGATCAATAATACTGTTTGAAAATCCATCTTATAAATTGGCAGCTTTAAACAAAAAGCTTGAATATGCTCCGAGATTTCATGTGAGTTACAGATTTTATTACATTTTAGAATTAAAGCCTATGAATCATTGTTTCCTGGCATTAAGATATTTGCCTTTTACATGAATCTAAACTAAGAAATGGAACTTTGCCAAAGTCCTGTTGAAACCTAGGCATGATCATGGAACCATGAGAATGGTTTGGGTTGGGAAAGACCTTAAAGGTCATCTAGTTCTAACCCTCTGCCATGGACAGGACACCTTTTACTGTTTTACAGTAATTTTAAATCTTTTTTTTTTTTTTTTTTGTACTAGTTTCCTAAACTTTCTAGCCGCATATCGCTGTATTTTTTGTATTTTTTTGACCCAGGAGGATCCCTGTCTGTATTGTCCTTCAGTATTATTACAGACAAGCACAGAGACCTCAGTTCTTATTGTAATGGGCCCTATAAAGGATTCAAGGTAAAGATAAGCTCTAACAAATTATTAATAATCATAGATGAAGTTAGATACAGAGTGGAAACTAAACCAAGGCGTAAAGATAGGTATAGACTTCAATAACTAGAAATATAAATAGAAGCCACATACTTTCAGATGCTGATAAATAGAAAATTGGGCTTTTGAAGGAAGAGTTAGAGACCATGGATTGATAGCTGTTTCTGTGTTGTGAGATGAATAGAGGAAAGAATCATAAAATTAATTATGTATGCTTTATTGATTATAAATTGTTAACTTGCTTAGAGGACACAAATATGACACTGATAATTGATCATTTAAGTAAAGATAAAACTACCAATTTAGTAGTTTATATGTCTAAAGCAACAGTACTGACTATATTGAGAACAAATAAGCAACCATTTCCAAAAATATATATGAAAGATTCATTTTATGTTTCAGCAGCAAACTTTTTTTCTTTTTAAAATTGTGAGCTATCTTGGGCAAAATACATGCTTGCTTGAATGAGAACATGGTCCCTCAATATCTGCTGCTTCCCTGTCTTGTAGTTCTAGTAGGAAATCAATTTTATTTTTTTTTAATTATTAAACCATAATTTATACATATGCCTACTAATCCCCCTGTGACTTATACATAACAAGAGCCATCCTCACTTACCTGACACTCTTGGAGAGTGTTTCTAACACTGTTTTCAGTGTTTGACTACAAGACAAGTTACTGCTTGTAGGGATTGAGTATAGGTAAGTGGTGACAAATACAGCGTCCCAGATCACTAGCTGATTACAACATTAAGTGCCAAAGGGACTTATGAGATATCAAAATTATTTCTACCATAAATCCTGACAAATACCAGACACAGCATAAGAGGATTCACCAGAGAATGAATGCATTCATGACTTACTTTGGCTAATGTCAGATTAATTTTTCTTTTATTTTCTAACTTGTGGTAAGGCCAGGTCTGATTGTAGGTGATTGATTGATATATCAATCCTTTCAAGGAACAAATCAGTTTGAAAAATAGCTTTATTAAGTGCAACATCAAACAAATTATTATTTAGGATAAAAAATTTCCACAATGAGATGACTTCCACATATGATCTTGTTTGCACTTGATTTGGGCAGAAGTATCTCTCACTAACAGGATCATAACCACCTGTAACTCAGTTTTGGTTAGACATTTTTTCTGATCTTCTTTTTCTGCATTCATGTGTGTAGAGTTGAAAAATACATTAAAAAAATCCTATTTAGTTTGCACTACTCCATGAAAGTTCCATTTTTAATGCAATAGTGCCAAAGAAAATACAAAACTAAATGTCTGGTTTTGATTATGAGTAAACAAAGGATAGAAAAATAACATTACAAAATTCAATACCTCAAAATTGTTATTAACATTGGAAATTTGAAATATTTTGTAAAAAACAAAATGTTTTTCATGACGTGTTGTAAGTTGTGTGAAATGATATCTAGGAAACTGTGGGTAGGAAACAGTCATAGCAGTGAAATAGTGACAGTAGTTCTTCATAATGAAGAATAAGAAAAGATATTTCTGTCATAACAGAACCAGTATTACTGAGGTAAGCGTTGGTAGAAACACTTAAGTAAAAGAAATAAAATCCTAACTAATTAAAATGTGAAAAAATACTGTAAAATTGGAAACAGATGGTATGAAGGGAGAAGGAAATCAGAAGGAAGAAAAATTAAGAGATCAGTAAGGTTGAAAAACCATAAACACATGCAGTGGTCCTCATGTGTTCTTTCTTTTTCCATTTTATAAAGGTGACTGCCTTTCTTTAAACCATCACAAATTCACAATTACGCAGGGCACAAATGTGTAGACAACGGGTTAAAAATAACTCACTTCTCCATTCGATTCAGCCACACACCTACAGTAGCAAAGTTAGAAGATGGATGTCTGAAAGTAAGAAGGGAAGTGGGTGGTGAGAAAATAGAAAAGGAAGAGCTGATGCTGAGCAAGATTAGGATGCATGATTCTTGGTAAAAGTAGTATCAGTGGGAAAAGTGAAGTTTGCTGGAGGGAGATTTAATAGTTTCTTGTGGAGCTAAAGAATTTGACAGATCGGCACAGCAGAAAACTTACATGGAGCTATGTAGCCTGAGATGCTTTATATGTTCTAATATACACACAAATATTTTTGTTGTGAAGTGTATTACTGCCTCAAATATTCTGTGCTGAAATATTTCCAGCTTATTTGTCAGAACTGTGTAATCATTTTGGCAAATAGCAGAGCTCAGTCTCTAATGATGACAGCAATCTGTCATCATTAGGATTTCACAGTGTGGAAGAATATACTTTACAATCTGTTTTTCTCAATCTCTACACAATCTCTATTTTACTCTACAGAACTTTCTTTGGCACCATCCGTTTGCAGTTAAAAACTGTGCAAAAAAAAAAAAATGTTCCTGTTAAAAAGTTAATTACAGCACCTCAAAAGCAGACATAAAATAAATCAAAAAAAACCCCAAAACCTCTGTCCATTCACATTCCTTCATTCTTGGAATTAGTAGTTTAAAACAGAAGATTTATTGAAAAAGTAATAATGATTGTTTATGAAAACAATTAGGATATCCTAGCTGCAGCTGAAGCAATCTCATTGACAGCACTATTACTCCGCTACATATGTGGATTTTCTCCTGTTTTGATTGTTTCTTCTGATCACGTACTTACAGATATTTACAGAATTCCAAAAGCTAGAGGGAAAATAAATCACAGAAGAACTGTTTTAAGAGTATTGTGGTAAAAATTTTTCTGCAAGCTCTGTAAGAGAATAAATGAAATAAAAAGAAAATGTTAATGAAACTTAAAAATTGATTTACTCTCTTCTAAGGTGTGGTAGTTTCTGCATATAATTCTCTTTTTTGTGTGTTTTTCTTTATATGAAGTTATAAATTTGTCAGGGGAGACCTAATTGCAACCTTCAGCATCCTCATGAGGGTAAGTAGAGGGGCAGGCACTGATCTCTTCGCGCTCATGATCAGTGATAGGACTCAAGGGAATGGCCTGAAGTTGAGTCAGGGGAGGTTTAGGTAGGATATCACGGAAAAGTTTTTTACTCAAAGAGTGGCGAGCACTGGGACAGGCTCCCCAGGGCAGTGGTCACAGCACCGAGTCTGACAGGGTTCCAGAAGCATTTGGACAACTCTCTCAGGCACATGGTGTGATCTTTAGGGTGTCCTGTCCAGGCACAGGAGTTAGACTTGATGATCCTGATGGGTGCCTTTCAACTCAGCATATTCTATGATCCTATGGCTGTTCTTATTAATGCTACGTTTAATCAGGTAGGTGTTGAGCCTGAAAGATGTAGTGACACTTCTACTGATGGTAGGATTTTTCAGTCTTTGTTCTATTTTATTTTAATGGATTATACAAAATACTTGTCTTCATATTTGCAATGAAAGATCCCTGTTTCTTTTAACTCTGTCATAACAAGCAGGAAAAACTAGTTTATCACAGTACTTGTTAGTAAGCATGGGGAGAAAATAACCCAAAATGCAACATTGTTTTAAAGTAGATTTTAAGATTTTTAATACTCCCTATGTAAGGAAGTTGGCAACCAGAAGATCTTCTTCTTCACAATTTTCTTTGCAGGCTTACAGTGCAAATCTTGACAATGGAATATTTTCCCATCAAAATACTTCCAAACAGTAGGCAAGACTTGAATTGAGCTTGGAAGTCTAAAATATATATACAAGCATATCTTTACATTTGCATACCTTTACGAAAGTTATGGTTTCAGTAGTCTTAAAAGGCATTTTGTCTTTCAGAGGCAGGCTACAAATACTCTAGAGAGCTCCTTTTCCACAAGAAGTATGCGAGTTCTTTAACATGATTAGAATTTTCCTGTAAAATTAGATATATTGGGCTAATCAGCTCACTTCTTCATAAACCAAATCCTCAGGAAGAAACAAATTTTAACCCAGGTAAATGTTTCAACCACAGAACAGAAGTCCATTTTCTTATTCCCTTTCTCTAAAAGAACACCTAAAGATTAGTCCAGTGAATATAGCAATGAATGTAGGAAACTCATTTCCACTAATAGTCTGAGTTAGACAATCAGGAGAATCTTAATCTTTAACAATTCTCAAACCTTGCTTCAGAAAACATATAGATACACTAACCTGTCTATAGTTCATCTAAAATCATCTGCTTTTTGAAGCGAGGTGTTTACTATGTTCTCCTGTAGGAAAAAATAAAGACACTCGTTTTTGTTCAACTGTCTTCTTTATGTTTTTGCTTAGTAAAGTACTACCAACAAATGCATCATTCATTCCATATTCCATAGCCAAGAAACCCCATTTAGTCAGCATGAAAGACCTTTTCCATTAAGGAAAAAAAAGTGTTTAATGAAAGAAAAATTGTTTGTCTTATCAGGTTTTCATTAATTAGTAGACTTCCAGGAGATGCAAATTTATTTTCTCTGTGTTTGAAAATATCCAGCTCATAATTTATCTCCCAAAACACTGGTCTAACTATCTAGTTAACTAGTTTACAGACTACTTTCCACAAATTAGTGAACTATTTGCCTAATCATCCTGGAAGTATAAAACAGTGGGTTAAGGTGCTTGTTAAGGGAAAAAAGTCCTGAGATTAGTCAGTGTTATCAACATTAGCTATAAACCATGGAAATAGTCCAGGCAACACTTTTAGCATGGAGATAAGAAAAGCTTATCCAAAAAGACCTCTCTTGTAGTCTGAAAACTTGTGTATGGAATAAGATAAATACCTTATGGCAAAAAAAAGGAAGTGATTTTTCATCCCTTAATGTCGTGAAAAGGAACCTAAATTGCCTGTAAGTGGGAGATATGATGGCCAGCAATGATTGCAGGCATCTGTCTTCAGACTATATACTAATGATTCTGTTATTCTGAGAAAAATATGCAAATTCTTATTTCATGCAACATGTTCTCATCTGCCATATTAACTAGCCATATGTACATTTTAGTGTTTGATTCAAAGCACCTAGAGACTTAATTCTCTGGTTACAGCTAGTTTTTTTTGTAGATTTTACAGGTGTGTGATTATGGGTGGGGTTGACCCTGGCTGCATGCCAGGTGCCCACCAAAGCTGCTCTATCACTCCTCTGCCCAGATGGATGTGGGAGAGAAACTATAATGAAAAGCTTGTGGGTTGAGGTAAAGACAGGGAGAGATCACTCACTGATTACCATCACGGGCAAAACAAATTCAGCTTGGGGAAATTAGTTCAATTTATTAAGGATAAAATTGAAGTAGGATAACGTTAAATAAAAACTAAATCTTAAACTTTCTCTACCACCCCTCCCTTCTTCCTAGGCTCAACTTCACTCCAAATTTGCCTATCTCTTCCCCTGCAGAGGCACAGGGAAATGAAGTTGCAGTCAGTTCATTGCACATTGTTTCTGCCACTCTTGCCTCCATGCTCTCCTCCCCTGCTCCACGTGGGATTCCTCCCAGGAGGTGCAGTCCTTCAGAAACAGGCTGCTCCAGCATGACCCCCCTGCAGGGTTACTGTGTCAGTTTGAGACAAACTGAGAGGAAACATCTGAAATGAACGTACCCTCTAATCGAAGGCAGATTTCAGCAGCTCCTCCTCCACAGGTTCAGAAAGAAATTTCTTGGAGGAAAGTGTAAAAGAAAGCTGTTTATTTAAAAAGCAAAATGCACGCAGGTGTAAAATGAATAATGTTAGATAATAAACTTCTCGTTGTGGAGAAAAACCTGGTAGATTCAGAGTCCTTTCTGTAGGTGTGGCTCTGCTCTCTCCGGAGCTGGAGTGTGGTTTGGGTCCCCCCGGGCCGCAGTGTAGGGCCTCCCGGTGATGGTGTTCCGGACTGGAGCAAAGCTGAACGTTCCAGGAGAAAAAGAAGAAGCCACAGTCCCGGGAAAACTCCTTGTTTCAGGTAACGAACAAGAAGCTAGCTAAGAGAATTTTAACTCTCCGTCTTTCTCTCCTGAGAAAGGGAGCCGGGAGCTGGGGAAAAGCAGGAAGGTGCTTCCTCGGCTCTGCAGCAGTGAGAACGTGGGGGAGTCTGTGAGTCCTTGAACACAAACCCCGCTGAAGAATTCGCTCGGCTTTTCCCCCCTTTCTTTCGGACCCAGCTTAAAGGCACAGAAAGGCACAGGATTCATGTCTGGGCAATAAGCAGGCGATAGGGGATACAGCATCATAAAGTCACCCCAAGGCAGTTAAAAATCCTGCCAGCAAAACTGCTCCAGTGTGGGCATCTCCAGTGGATCACAGCCTCCTTTGGGCTTTCACCTGCTCCTCTGTGGCGTCCTCCATGGCTTCAGGTGGATCTTTGCTCTGTGGTGAACCTATCTTGGGAGATCGGGAGAGACTGCCCCACTATGGTCTTCACCACAGGCTGCAGGGCAATCTCTTCTCTGACAACTGCAGCACCTCCTCCTCCTCCTTCTTCTTCATTGACCTTGGTGTCTGCAGGTCTGTTTCTCTCACATATTCACACTCTGCTCTCCACATGAAACTGTGCAGTTTTTTTCCCTCTTCTTAAGTTTGTTATACCAGAGGAACTACCTCCATCACTGATGGGCTTTGCCTAGGCCAGGTGTAGGTCCATCATGGAATTGTCTGGCATTGGCTCTGTTGGTCGTGGGATAAGATTCTGGCATTTTCGCAGAAAATACACCCCTGTAGCCACCCTCCACACACCGCTACCGAAATCTTGCCATGCAAACCCAACACAAACTAACTATTTTATCCCAATCAGTAAAAAACCAACCAACCAACCAACCAAAAACCAAAAAAAAACCAGAAAAAAATAAAATTAATATCTTTTAAAAATTGATAAGTTTAGATTTCTTATGGATTTCAAGCACGTCAGCATGCATTCAATTATATTATCTTCAAAATCAGGAGTTCTGAGATTTATTGATGGAATGTCTCCTTTATCAGTTGTGATTGGGCCTAGGAATAAGCAAAATGTCAGACTGGACAACTGCCAGAACCATATTGAACAAAACCACAAGAATCTAAAATCAAGTCAAGTTCTAAAGTTTAAGCATGTCTTAATTCAGAAATTCTCCTTGGACTGCAGTGTTATATTTAGTTGTTGAAGTTCTGATAACAACCTGGTACCAGGAGTAGCTAGGAGTCCAGTAGTCCCATCAGAGAGAGGACAGCCAGCAAAGTGCCTAGATTTGTTGACCAGGAGGACTGCATTGAAATAACTATGAACTACTCCTGATGCAAAAGATTACACAAGTATTTGTAGCCTATTTATACTAGATATCATTCATATAATAGAAACTCAAGCAGCGTCATAGAGTGCTCAGAAAATGGGATTTAAATGAGTGACAAATGCTCTCACAGTCAGATGGGGCCAGGGAGGACTGAGAGCATGAGCAAATAAGTTAGTAGCTACAGGTGGTTGCCACTGAGAATCAATTTCCCTCTTCATTAAGCTCCTTATACACAGAGCCAAGGGAACTAAGATGGCATGATCCTCAATGAAGCAGGAAATTGACTAATCCTAGTCAGTCTTCTTCTAAATAAACCTTTCTATTGGGAACTGGCTGCATAAGTAAAGTGACTAGTTCACTTTCCTCTTGCCTCAGCCTTTTTCTGCTTAATATCTTCGAGAATAGAGGTCAATGTCTTGTAAACAAAATTTTAAAAAAGTAAAGAGGATTATGATAATACAGCATCAATGAAAGAGATGTCAAAATGGCTCAATTAAGAAGTGTTCAGGCTAGGGTCACAGATACCTTACTTTTCAAGGTAGTATTTAAGGGCACTATCAGAAAGACATTCTGGCAATAATATTCTTATAAGAGGACAGTTCTCTACTGGGGAAAGTATCTCATAAAGAAAAGCTTTCAAGAAAGAGATGGAATTTATGATGGGTATTAGTTTAGTCTGCTATTACATTGCTGCAGTACTAACATGTTACAGTGTTCCTTTATGTCTGGCAAACCTGATATTGCTTAGTTTTTAACTGAAAGTTTTCTTGAAAGTTTATAAATATTTTTAAAAAGACAAGATGTTCAGCTAATAACACAGATGAAGGCTATCAAAAACAAAGTTGCCCCTTCAAAAATGAGAATCAAAACCAGTGATTCTGGGTGCTGAGAAAATCTGCTAGTCATAGAATACTTAGCACTAAAAGATGCAGAAGTGCACTGTTTAAAAAAATACCCAAACCTTTATGAAATGGCCAGTTTCTGGTTGTCCTCAGTTCACTCAATTTCCCAGAGAACTAAGAAAATTCCTCAAAGCGTGTAAAGAAACCTGAGAATCAGGTGCCAAAGACTTGTGTTCTCTCTGACAATATGAACTTCAGCTGACATTACTATTGATATCAGTGTCTCAGAGACATGGTAGGGACTTTTGGAGCACTGAGGATGGGTCAGCAGAGATCTGCAGTGAAACATACTTAACCAACTGGCCTACCTTCTGGAAATCTCTTCCCTTGGCCTGGCATGGGCTGAATAAATATCTTCATTTATAATAATTTCCATAATGATTTAGAATGTTGACAGTGAATAGTCATTATATTTCCCTCTGTATGACCCAGCTAACACAACCCCCAAAGAGCATATACAGTTAATCTTTTCTATTTTAATTTTTCTCCTAAATAATGTCCCTGTAATTGGCAGTGATCACTTCTGGATTTTATTATTTAATATTTTTAGAGTGTTAACTAACCAGGCTGGTCAACATGCTCCAGATTTAAAAAAAAAAAAAAATGTATTGGAGCTTCAATACAAGTTATAAATAAAGTCCAAATATGGAAACCAAAAATCTTCCCATTTGTGACTCTGTTGATACAACTTCAGCTGCAGACCTAAATAAAAATATTTTTTTTAATTCTGTAATGTGTGCCTCTTCTCAAAAAACCCCACAATACCACCAAACAAAAGCAATGAAGAACCCTGAATTTTACAATCCTTATCTATTTTCTTCTCAATGGATTGTCATTAGGTTGTGAAGAAAAAAAAATCTATCACTTTTTTTGGCTTGTTTCTTGCAAGGCAAATGATAAACTCCTGTCAATATACTAAGCTTAGCCCTCCAGCTGAAGAAAACAGATGTCTATGTTTTGGTTTAGGATTGGTATTCTCCAATTCAGTGCTCCCACTGAATCCATGTGCTGCTTGCTCACTCCCTCCTCTCCCTCTGTCCCTCTCCCTGGAGAGAATTGGACACACAAAAAGAAAGATCACAGGGTGAGATAGAAAAATTTACTGGAAATAGCAATGAGATAAGAAAACAAACAGTAATAGCAACAATACTAATAACACAGGGTACAAGAAAGAGGCAAATGATTCACACAGAAACGATACTCAAGTGCCTGCTCTCCCACCCTCCTATAAATTGGAAGGGACTCCCTTCCCCCTGCTTGGGCAATGAAGTGAGGTGGTTTGCCAGCTACTGCAAAAATTAACCCTCTTTTGGCCAGAACCAGGACACTTTAGGAAGAATTTCACAGGTGGGTTTTCCTGATGTCAAAAGAGAAAAAAAATTCTTATATCATGTTTCTGTGCAAGATTTTAAACATGTTTTGTAACACTTCATATTTAAGAAATTGAAATGACATTATTGACTGAACTCACCAATACCCTTTATTAATTGTACTTCTACAGCAAAATTAACAGTAAGGATAAGAAATAGTATTCTAATGTTAAATATTAACAAAAGCAACAAAAGCATGAGGTGTCTTCCAAATAACTTCTTACCTCACAGATATTTTAATGTCGGTCACATGCTACCAAGACAGGTAAAATAAAACTCCTTAACATCAGTGTAGTGTTAAGAAGCAAGCATTCTCATTTGGTATTGGATGCATAGGGAATATTTTCAAGCCTATCATGCATACCAACTATAGAAAAGGTCATGTTTATGTACTATATTTTATATACATATTCATTGGTTTTCCTGAAAAACACATACAGATGATAATCATTTCCCCAAAAACATTAACCTATTTTCCCTACCACTGACGAATGCAACCCCTCTCCGCGGGGTGCCTCTGGTGGTGCTTGGTTGTAAACCCCAAAGTTGTACCTGATAGCTTGATGAACTCAGTGTTACTTCCCAAATGTGGAAGTGAGTTGGCATTACTAGACGTGTTCATTATTTTGTATCCTCTTCTTTGTTGATGTTTAATATAGTTTTGCAGAATGAGCATTGTGAGGTTCCATAGGCTCGTGGTTTCTCAGAATAAGCATTGTATCTTTCCACTAGCTGAGCAAAATAGTTCACCTGGCAACAACAGAGGTTGTTTTCCTTGGCAAAGAAGAGATTCTGGGTACTGATAGGAGGTAGTTGTTGCAAATTCCCCAACTTCATGATGAAGATTACAGTATTATGATTGTCACCTAACACAGTAGTCACCACTTCTTGCCTAGACATAAAGCGCAGATGAAATATAGAAAAATTAGAAAAACCTCTGTATTCAATATAATTCAATTCAAATTCCAATAACTATTTCTTATTATACTTGATTTTGTAAAGATTTTGTTTTCAGTTTTAGGAAATTGTTCTTCTTTGCTCCATTATGTAATAATATGATAATATACTGCAGAAAGATAACTACAAATTCCAGAAAAGGAAGAAACCCTGTAGGAAAGCCCCATCAGCAGTAAAAGTTAAATCTAGGTCATATGATTTTGATTTTTAAATTTCTGCCTACAACTTTAATAACATCAAGATGCACATCTAGATGCACACAAACAAACATATATACACGTATATAGGCATGTACATATATATTTTTTTTTTGTTTCTACATTTTGAAAGGAAAGGCAGTGATATTTATTCTTTCATGAATGGAGATCAATTCCCTGTCTACTTTAAAGAAGGCCTTGCTAATGACAATAATTCTGTTCATTTTTTTCCATACTAAAATAAAAATTTGAAGAAAATTATATTATGAGTTGCAAAAATAACATTTAAATATCCATTAATATTAAACAATGAAGTCATACTGATGCCTTGATGTGGCTACCTGAAAACAGAGAATAAAAGTGGGTGTTTATTTGAAGGGCCTTCAAAGGTACACCTTGGGAGTGTAAAGCCTCCAAGGGGCTCCATCCAAGATGGACCCTGGGTCATGGGTTCTTCACACTTTTATAAGTTTGGTCCATTTGCATATCAGGGTTAATTCTCCAATTATAATTTCAGTTAATGATGTAATTACCCCAAGTTTGCCCCTCCTCTCAAAGGCTTTTAGTTTACAGATTTTGGAGCCTGGGACAATCAAGGTGTCCTTGAAGTGGAAACCTAGAGAGGGTTTGTAAGGTCTAGCCAGCATGAGAGAACAGTACTTAACAGGCCACACAAAATTTCAGAGTTACACACTAGGCAGTACAGGATTTGAAAAATATAAAAGTTAAAACCTAAGGCATCAATACAATTTATTTTTTTTTAAAAAAGACGGTCAATCAATACAACCCACGAACAAGGAGAGGAAGGCAAGGGGAAAAGCAGCTGGAAGAGATATTAAGAAAAGAAGGAAGAAAAGAGAGAAAACCCTGGACCAGCTAACCACTGTTCTGAAACGAAAGGTTAAAAGTAAATCTCATATACACAAATTCTGTCTGATTTCATTCTCATAGTTGTTAAATTCTCGTAGATGTCACAGTAGAATGCTTTACATTCCATAATCTAGAGCTTCTAAAAGGCACTGGAGCTGGGTTTGGCAGGCTACTTGCTAGGCAAAAAATTTAGATTCAGAAAGTGTCTTTTAAATCCCCACCAAATATGCAAAACTGGAGAAAAGAAAGCTTTATGAAAGAACTCTCATGGATTTTCTAATCTAAGTCACTTCTTAATCTAAGTCACTTCTAAGTACCTTCTACTCATTTAATGTTATAAGCCAGAGAATCTTTGTCATGAATCACAACAACTCTTTGCCAAACCTTTTAAGTAATTGAGTTTTTGACTAATTCCACTGACAAAAATTTCTCTTAGTATCTCAGCCAAATGTAGCCTTTTCAACTTTGTTCCTGTTGTGCCTTTTTTCCTTTGATGTTTCTCATCACAAGTTTGTATAGATGGGCATATTTTACCTTAGTAGCACTAGATTGCACTTTTTTTGCTAGGATCTATAAAAAAAAAATATAT